>JAJOOH010012393.1:0-30977 GCA_029582605.1 Solanum gracilifrons
TGTTGATAATTATAATAAAACTTAAATCAAAATCAAATTAATACTAATGCAAAAATAAAATCAATTCAACACTAAGAATGACAATAATATTGAATATTGGTTCTTTAGTTTTACATTGGTTTAGACAATTAAAATACATAATCTAATTTTAATTTTCCTTAAATATTTAGTAATGTAACTAATACTTATTAAACTTATTTTAGCATAATTTAGTACTTTTAAATTATGATCATTTTCATTATGACTTTGCAATATTTATTTTATATGATGATTCCATTATTATTTTTTATTGAATATTTTGGTGGCATCACTCATCTCATATTTTGTGTTATTTTCTTAAGAAACACCTTAGATAATTGTATTTTGGTTGGACTAAAGAAATATTTGGAGCACAAGTTAATTATATGTTTGTATGCGAAAAAATTCAAAGATCTGAAAAAATCCGAGGTTTATTAGTTTAGTTTGATTTATAAATTTAAAAATTCGACACAATGGTTTGGTTTGGTATTTGAAAAATTCGAACCAACTTGAGGTTGAAAAACTTGAAAAAATCCGAATTTTATTAGTTTGGTTTGGTTTATAAATTAAAATTTTTTACACAAATGGTTTGGTTTGATATTTAAAAAACCCAAATCAACCCGGTCATGTACACCCCTAGTGTGAACTTATGGGTAATCAATGATAAATTTGTTTATGATTGTTAATTAGTTAGCTAATTGCTTGCTTCATATTATGAATTAGCGGTTGTGAATATTGATTCATGCCCTTTATTTATATCTTGATTCCTGCTTGAGAAAGAGGAATTAAGGTTGAGATAATTAGCTAACAAGGAATTTGACTAATTGAGAGATTGATTAGTGTTAATTAACAAGTTTGAACTAGAGATATACATGGATAATCATATTAGGGCTCTAAGTCAATTGAACCTAATCCAAATTATTCGTGGGTATGACGTGACTCTCTTGAATCAGATATTTGAAATGAACATTTTATATTTTATTGTGAGGTATAATTTGAACGGATCAATATTAAAATTGATAGTTCACAACAAGCTTCATTCATCTCGTGAAAAGCACCTCATGAGGATGGTTAGTCAGCAAAATACTAATCTAGCAGCTACAATTAGCAAGTTGAAGTCAATCTATCCAGGAGGCTGATCAACACCGTAACCCTGAATATTTACTTCACAGTAATTTTCACATTCTCTATCCTTTGATTGGAGATTTTTCTAGTTAAAAAATAATTAAGTACCATTGGTATAACACATGCTTCTTTTTTGGAAAAATACATAAAATCCCCCTAAACTTGTCTGCATAACTTAGTTTAGCAATGCAATTTTACGAACATTTTTTTACCCCCCTAATATAGTTCCAGATGAATTAAATTACCCACTAAAAGATGACGTGGCAATATTTCTATCATCAATTTTCTGCAGGTGCGTGAAGATGAAAAAGAAAAACAAAAAGTTGTTTCAAACTATGCACGTGTCATCTTCTCATAGGATGACAAAATAAATTAATTACTCCATATTTTACTATTTCTAAAAAATATTTTCTTTTTAATTCAAAATTTCTTTTTCTTTTATCCATTTTTTTCCTATTTTTTCTACCTTCCTCTTTCTTTCTTCTTTTTCAGTCCATCACACCCAGTTGCACCACAACATTTTTTCCCAAATGTCGATATTTTTCTTTTCTTTTCATTTCTCCTTTTTAATCTTTTCTTTGTTTTTGTATTCTTCTTTGACAAGAAACTTGATGTTCAGTTCTTCGACACGATTTCGGGCGACTTATTTTCGATATCAAAAAAGTGTCAAATCATTTGTTAAAGAAGTCAACAAAAAATAGATCATAGAATCTTCACCCAACTTACAAAAAACAACTAATATTTTTATGGAAAAATATTTTCGATCTTCAAAGGAAGGGGTTGAGGAGTAGCTGAAATCAGAATTGAAATTGAAGAAAAGTTTTTATAGACTTTGTTGTTAGTTCATGTAAGAAGAAAAGCTGAATTTTTTTTATAGCTTAGAGTTGCAAAGGTTATTCGGATTTCTCTTTGAAAATGAGAAAATGAGAAGATGGTGAACTTGAGGACAACAATGGGGAAAATTCATTTATTTAGGGGATTTTAATAATTAATTAGAGATTAATTTATGAAACTATAATTAATAAAAAAAAACTAAGAATAATTAAGAAGAAAAAAAATAGAAAAAATTAAATTTAGTATAATTCCAAATTAAATTTGATTTTCCTTTTTTTTTTTTTTTTAAATATTATTTCTTATGTGGATCTGATGTGGCGTTGATGTGGCACTGATAAGGCGTGTGTGTAGTGCACTTCCCAGTGTGAAACTGGTATTGCACTGTTAGGGTGGGATTAAATTCACTTCAAAGATGTAAAGGAGGTATTTAAACACCCGTGTAGTTTAAGTACTAAAGTAAGTTATCGTGCCAAGTTCAGGGTTTTTTTTAAAATGTATTTTCTCTTCTTCTTTTTTGGCTAGAGGCCAGAGGGTATAACATATTTGTAGCTATACATTATAACTAGAGTCATCAATATGTGCTAGGTCCGTTAGGTCAGCCCGATCTAACCTGTGATTTAATAGAGTTAGATTAAAATTTTTGTAGTCCATTTAAGAAAAAAGTTTTTTAGCCCGATCCGGATAAGCCTGTTGATTTATGAGACTTGAGCAATATGAGTTGGGATGGCTCGTGGGCTAAATTAAAAAATAAATTAAATAAATAAATAAATAGAGTATTAAAAATAACAAAATTCCAAACTCAAAGGCTATTTAAAGTTTGAAATATTAAAATTTAAAATCATCAAATTTAATATACTTAGTATTCCTATTATACTGTATCATAAGAATCATCATTCAACATTGGTGGATGTTTTCTCACCAAGTATAAAAGTTGCATCCATGATGAAAATATTTAAACACTGGTAGCTATTCGAAACTGGTTAATGATTTTTCTCAAACTGATAATATTTTTTTGTGCATTTGAATACTATACGTAGTTCTTAAATTTAATTATTTTTTAATATTTTACTATAAGATATTGCATATAAACAGTAGATGAGAATAAAGATGTCTTATCGATATTTATGTTAATATTTTTAAATTATAATTTAATTTTAAAAATATATATTTCTTTAAAAGTGGGTTGACCCGGCAAGGTCGGGTTGGGCTGACTGTTTTCTGGCCCAAAAAAAGGGGTCAGATCGGCCTGACTCATCAAATTCCAAAGCTTGTATGAACTTAGCTCGTATAGGGTGGACCAACTCATATTGGCAGCTCTGATTATATCATTGAAGTAAGATGAAAAAATTTAAATTAAATTATTTAAAATATAAAATTGTATACTACCTCCATCCCAATTTAAGTGTCTTATTAGTGGATATGTAGTTTAAGAAATAAAAAGAAACTTTTAAATCTTGTGATCTTAAATTAAAAATCTGTGTAGTTTAATTTTTATAATTTAGTCTTAAACCTGCCATATAATATGTCGGAATTGAAAAACTTTCTAAATATAAAAAGTGATACTCTTTTAGGACAAACCAAAAAGAAAAACAAGACAATTGGAACAGAGGGAGAAATAACATAGCATAATATATCCACAACCCTAAAACATTATGTTAACAATACAAATGTCTAAAGAGAAAAGACATAAAATGATGCCTGAAGTTATCCCGAATTTTTAAAAAGACACTTTAGCTATGCAGGCGTCCTATTACCCCCTAAACAATTCTGATAATATATTATTACATCATTTTTCAATCAATTACAGATTTTAAATGGCAAGTATTATCACACACCAATCATTGTGTGACACGTGTTAATTTAATTTGATTTTTTTTTTCATTTTAAGTTTTTCTTTATTTCTCTCACTTACTTTTTGACTTATTTTTATTTGATTACTTTAATTTTAATTTCATTTTAAATTCTACTTCATCTTCCACCCCTACTTCAAGTTACCCCTCCCTCCATTTTCTTTCTTTCTTTCTTCTTCTTCACCTCCCACCCTCACCTCACTCCACCCCCATGTCGCATTCTTCTACTTCTTCTTCTCTTCTTCTAGAATTTGTGTTATTGATAACAAAACTAATTATTTTTCTAAGAAAACTTCAAATTTTGAAGGTATTATCAATTAATTTATCTCATTTTCATATAACTTCAAAATTAGAAATGATAATTTTGAAAGAATTAGAATTCTCCAAAAATTGAAAAAGTTTAAATGAAGTTTGGATAAAAAAACTAAATAATACCTACTAATCATCTTGAAATCTAATGAGTTTATCAAATTGTTCGAAATGTAATAAAATATTTAGATATAATTTTAAAATTGAAGAGAGTTAAACTAATAATAGTAAAAAAGAGAGGGGGGAGTTGTGGTAAAAAGTGACATTGAAAGTGAGAAGCTATAATGAAGATGACAATGAATTTTTGAGAAGAAGGAAGAAAGAAAAAGAAAAAAATAATAAGGAGAAAAAGTTAAAATAATAAGAAAAACAAGAAAATATATTTGATAGCAAAATACTTGTAAAAATAAAATTATATTCGTTTTTTTAGTTTGTTCACGCTCTTTAAGAGAGTGCATACACTTTTCATGCCAGGTAGACAAAAAATGATGTAATAATATCAGTTCAGGATTGTTTAGGACGGTAATAGGATGCTTGCATAGTTTAGGTGTTTTATTGAAAATTCGGAACAACTTCAGGTGTCACTTTATGTTGTTTCTCAATGTCTAAACAAAATGTAAAATAGAATGAAGCTCATGTGAATAACTTTGGCTCTCACTAGAAGACTGTCTCTATTATCAGAAGACAACTTTGGACCTCTCCTTCAACACTTGTGTCTGAAATATGGTAAAAGAGGGCCAAGTCTTTAGTGGCGTAGGCACTTAGAGTAAAGAATGATCTGTTGAAATTTCTGATTTTGCCACTATATCTATCAACCAAGTGAATAGTCATCTAATCCGTCAACGTATATAGTAGTTTTGAAATTAAAAATTATGTAAGACGTACACATACCCAACTCAAATACATAAAGCCATTTTTACACAAGTATATAGAAAACAATAGGTTAAGAGTACCTTTTAAGTTCTCTTGTATAAATACTTGTAAGTTCATTAGTTTCACTTTTATTGATTGGTTTAATCATACAAGCCGTTAGTTGAACCATTCACGTCTTTGGTAAGCACCCCTAACTTTCAATCTTGAGGGTGTGAGTTCAAGCCACCAAGGGAGAAAAAGGTAAGAGCTCCTGGGAATGAATTAGCACCTAAATCCTATTACTCACAACAATGTACTCTTGATATTCATTTAAGATTATTGCTAAACAGAAGTAAAAAACACACGAGATTATCATAGAAACTTCTTTGCTCAAGGAAGTAAAAATCATGACCTATGATGAGTGGATTTCCAACCAAAACTTCACAAACTTCAAAGATTGGTTTCAGATTAAAATTCTATAATCTAAGGGACTAACTCAAGTACCTCAACACCTATAGTTTCTCCAACTATATACTACCTTCAAAGACTATAAACTCTATTCTTTAAAGAACACAACCTACAGAACAAATTCCATACTCACTTTACTGCCAACAAACTAGAATACCATGGAAAACTTCCTTGCAGAAGGGAGTAAAAAAAACATGTTCTATGATGATGATAGGATTTCCAACCAAAACGTTACTAACTTCAAACAGTTGTTTCAGATTACAACTTTATAATCTTATGGGATTAACTCTAGTACCTCAACACCTACGATTCACTCTGATTGTATACTACCTTTATATACTATAAACTCTAGTCTTCAAAGAACACAACCTACACAACAAATTCAAGACTCACTTTACTGCAAATACACATGAGAATATTACAGCCCAATAATCTCCTAATTACAGACTCAAATCTGAAAAACCTAAACACTAGTAAATTAAACTAGTTCTTGGCTTGATGCAACTTGACTCTGAATCTTCACTTCTGCGACTACTACTGCTTGAGAGAATACCTTTTTCTGTACATATCTGCTCAATTCTACTGCATCCTTGAGTCTTAATTAGGTTAGAAAAAGACATGATTCCTTATAGGATTTTGACTTGTGTAAAGGAAAATGAGATTCTTAAAAGTTACAACTCTTTTTTCCTTATGTACTTATTAGAACTCCAATCTCAATCCATATACTGTCGTGTTGTACGTTGTACCGTGCATTTTTTGTCATAGAGGGACCTGGTCTATCTGTAATAACAAACACAATATAACAAAAGAAACACATGAACCTGGTTCACGTTGTCAATCATCAAAACTACATACTCCATCGTTCCCCATTTTCCAACACCCCCTCCACCTGGGGAATAAGTGCCTAGATGGATGGAATTACTTTGTTAAAAAAAATACTAGGGCTAGATCTAGTTATTGACATCTTGACTAGTTGTTTTCCTGATGATGATGAAGAAGAAATAAATAAAAGACTTAATTAGGTGTCTATCTAGGTGCTAGTCCAAGTTAAAGAGAAGTAATTCTGGGGCCTTTGTCTCCAACTTTAAAAGAAAATGTCAGAGTTTTGAAACTTGAGAGAAAGGACTCCAACAACCAGCACAAGGCAATTATTTTGTTTGTTGATTAAGTGATATTCTTGCATAGTAAGATAGAGGGGACAACATTTAAGTATATATACAAAATGACTTATAACATATGTAGAAAAGATAAAGAGTTTTGGTGTGTGACAGATAGAGCGTGAGCACACAGAGCTTTTAAACATGGGGAATAATCCATGAAAGAACCATGTGTGCTCACTCTCTTCTGTCACAAATCCATAATTTTACCTGTCTTACTCATCATGAATCTCAACAATAGTTTCTTTGCAGCCCATTAGGGTTACACCAACACAAGAACCTTAATTATATAAAGTTCTCTTCCTTGACAAATTATGTCTTCCAAGCCTTGACCTTTATAGATGGTTAAAAGTGGTGATTCTCTCCCCCACTCTAGGAAATGTGTTTTTTTTTTAATTAATCAATATATGAAATTTACTGATTCAATTAATTCAGATTCATGTCGTGTAGGGTGGGAGAGCGATCCATATATACTAATAATTTTTCTTTTAAGGCTTAAATCTGAGATCTTGAGTAAAGGGTATAGTGGATGACTTACATTCACTTTGTGGTTCTCTAGGAATACATAGATTCCGCTCCTTTTCATTTCTTTAAGTTCTTAATTACTTGAATGGAAGATGAGTATAACATAGTGTAAAAATACTAATGGTTGAAATTTAATTAACTAAAGCAAGGTTTTAACCATGGTTAAGATCTTAATTATTCCATTTTCCTACTTCTTTTCACTGCATTATATATTATCCATTTTCTTACTTTACCAGGATATCATCTTCCACTTTCTTTTTGGAGTTAATTAATCTTTTGATGACATTTTCTCTTTAAAATTTGCATTCAACAGGATGGTGATACTTTGAGTATTTCTTATATATAACTAGGTTTCTTTTAAATTCTAATTAATAATTTTATACCAACATCAATTATAATTTGTTAGACGGTAAGAAAACTATGATTATCAAAAATTATATATGTCAAATTAATTAATCTATTGTAAACATATTAATGTTAGGATTCTACATCCTAATTCTAAACTATGTTGCTTTCTTTCACCCCCTCAAGTTGGAGGTTGATAATTATGCAACTCCAAATTTGCTTTAAAATTCATGTAAAGATTGTTGTTTGAAGATTCGTCGATGGTTAATGCAAAGAGTCTTTGTGAATTTTTCTGTAGAAATTGGCAGGAGTAATTCCATCTATATATATATATATATATATATATATATATATAAATAGAAGAGACAGTGTGATTGTTTCTTCCACAAATTTACAATAGTAAAGAACATTACAGGTTAAGTAAACCAAGAGTCTGTATGATCAAGATTTACCTATTAGGAGAGTCACCTCTCTTTCAAGAAAATAAAAGGCTGCTCCATCTCATTTTTTTTTTATAAAAAACATTTCTGGCTAATTAAAGGGGATCCATATATCAATAGTAGATATATTAGTGATCAGTAATCAGAAGCTTACATGATATATATTAAGTATAATTTACAGAAATCTTATATATTTGGGGTTAATTACATCATATCCCGAAAGCTTTCCCAATTATAAAAATTTCAAATTTATTATTTCTCTCGGATACATTTTTTAGTTGTCCGATACATTGCAAATGATATATAATTACTTAAGCATTAGATAGATTCTTTTGTTGTCAGATACATTAGTTTCTACTGATTCTGTTGCATCAGATACTTTCCTATGTTGTCAGATGCATTAATCGGTCTCTATTATGTTATTGCGTCATTCCTCTGTTGTATGATATATAACTATGAACATGATTCATAATGGGAGGGATGTATCTGAGAGGAAATTTTTGTAATTTTTTAAGTCGTGTATTTATGTAAGTTTTCCTAATATTAATTAACATTGTGCCCACATTTTGTGAAAGAAAGCATGCCCAATTAATTACTGCCAAACCAAAAGACAATGAAAAAAGAGGGAAAAAAAGATCAAATTATATTTATTGTGTCTCTATCAAGGACCACTTATCAGATTAAGGCTAGTACACATGCACTTAGTCTTAGGCTTCATATACATTCACAAGAACCCTAGATATATAGGAATGCAATTGTGGAGAGGAATAAGCGCTTCCTTTGAGAAAATACCCAACTTTTTAAGATGCCAAGAAATATTATAACCATAATAATTAAAAGTGCATTTATTTTATATTATATAAAATATGATGCATGGTCCTAAAGTATTTTTTCTGTTATGTAACTACTTTAGTTCCTTAACTAATTCTTTTTTAAATTAAAATAAAGAAAACTTTCAAACATACTTAAGAAGTTAGGTCTTCTTTTTTTAATATTAACATTTTGGAATCTACATTGTACCATTCAATATTAAGATAAGAAAATCAATATTTCTTTTTGTTGAAAATAAATGAATATTAAAATAATATATAAAAAAGGTATTATAAAAATGAATTTATGGTGGTCGGGGATAGTGATGAAAACTAACAATAATGATTTTGAGTGTTGACTGACGATGATAGTTGAATATATTAGCGACAAGTGGTGCATGGTGGCTGTGTGTAGTATGGTAGGTTTGTAGCTAGCTAGTACAATAGTAGTTAACAATGGTAATTAGTAATGACTAATGACAATAGTGATAAGTGATATGATGATTTATAATTTATATTGGTGATTGGTGTGGTGTGTTAATTTAATCCTACTCTGCCTTTGTTGTTGGTTGGATTGGTTATCCAGTCAACAACTCTATTCGGAAGTCATGTGAAGCTCCCCTCTATAAATTCTTACAAGATTATAACACATCCCTACCCCCGGGTACCCCCCCCCCCCAAAAAAAAAAAAAAGAAAGTAGTAGAGACATTTTCAGAAGCTAAATAAAGTAGTTTTTCTTCAAAGTTTCTTGAGGTCAATATAAAGTTAAAGTTTTGTTTGAATATGTAATTTGAATTTTTAAATTGTATTTTTTGCTTATAAACATAAAAAACCACGTAAGTTTTGAAAGCAATCAAAATTGCCTCAATTTTCTATACACTCTTATCAAATAAGCAAAAGTACATAATAAAAGTATAATACAATATCACAATATTGTTCTTTACAACATTTATTAATTGAACTTTAGTTCAGTAAAAAACTAAAATGAACATATTTTGTAGTGTACTACTCTTTGATAAAATTTAACATGTTAAACACTATTATTAGTAACTATATCATCATGTTATATTTCGTGAATATTTCATTTGTACTCCTTTGGTATAACTCTCGTGAAAAATTATGTAGATATAAAACAGCGGATTTTAAAAAAATATAAACTATAAACATGTGAGTCAAGTTTCGTACATAAAAAAATGTGAAATCATGATATAAAATTTCTAAATCAAGCTTTTCGGAGAAATTGAGATCTCATCTCATGATTTGAAATCTGAGATGAAATCGCATGTTCAAACGCCTACTTATATCATGTTCGGCCTAACTTCTAAAATTATGTTATTTCAAAAAATATTTTTGGTGAGATACGATTTGTATTTGATTAATCAATTAAGAAAACACTTTTGAGAAATATTTAGTGCTTAGCTAAGCTTTTAAAAAATGTCTCTAATTGTATTTTTGAAGTTTGGTCAAACAAGCTATAAGACTAATTAATTAATGACAACAATTCCCTTTAGTCATAGGATAAAGTGCAATTTTTTTTTTTGTTTCAATTTATGTCTTCTTTTTCTTTAATTTTTATTTTAATTCAATAAGAATGCTAATCCATATTTAATACGTTTCTACTTTTAACATTTGCAACTTTAATTAATGACACTTTCTCATTAGAATTAACATGGAATGTTATAGGGATAAATTGCTTCATTATTTGGCTAAAGTTCAAGGGCTACATTGCATTTTGTCCTATATATAATGGCTAAGGGGCGGTTTGGATTGGTTTTTTTTAAGTAACTTATAAGTTTAAAGTCATAAGCTAGGAATCCTCAATTTTTGACTTTTTGATTTTTTAAAAATACTTTTTAGCTTTAGAAAGTGCTTTTAATCACTTTTTGTGTTATTCAAACACTTTCAAAACTATTTTTTTTTAAAGTCATAAAAAATCACTAAAAATAAGTCAATTTAAACAGCCATTAAGTTGGACCACATATACCCGAATAGGGACCTCCGAAACAACTTGCAGGAGAAGATTAGATTGAACCGATAACAGTGAGAGAGAAACTGATAATTTAAGATTTAAAGTTGATGCATTTGAAATTTTAACATTTTTAAGTTATAGAATTTTAAATTAATATCTTATGCATACTAAATAGATTTTTCAAGATAAATATAAGATTTATATTAAATAGAAATGATTAAATTTAGCTTTAAGAAGTTTATAATTACCGGATAAGACCTAAAATTGCTTCTTTTATGGTGAGTTTGGTATGATGGAAAATATTCTTCCAGAAAATACATTATTTCTTACTTTATTTATTGTATTTGATAAATAAAAAAACAATTTCACAAGTATTTGTATATAGTTTGAGAAAATACAATAAGGGTAAATGTGGCGGGGTGGATGGGGATGGAGGTGGGGTTGGTTGGTCAAAGGGTGGCATGGTTAGGTGTTGGCGGCGCCGTTCGGGTGGAAAATAGATAATGAGTTTAAAATGACACTTTTGAAATTTATTTTCAATATTTAACGAGGAGAATGTTTTTTCTTATTTTAAAAAAAATTATTTTTCTAAATAAAATATTTTAACCAAAAAATATAAAAAAATTATATGAAGGGTGAGAAATGAGTAGGATGATATAATAAACGGCAAAGGGCCAAATATACCCTTGTACTATAGGAAATAGTTTAAATATACCTCTCCCGTTATACTTTCGGGCTAAATATATCCCTCCCGTTATACTTTCGGGATAAATATACCCTTATGACTAACAGAGGACACATTGATGGTTAAGATTAAAAAAACTATTCAATTTAAAATAAATCACATTCTAACCCGCCCCGCCCCAATAACGTGGCCTAATCTATAACATTGATCCACCCAATTTATCTTTCAAAAGAAGGAATCCGAATGTCCAATTGAGTTCTCTTGAGAGCTATTTTTTCTAGTCTAATTCAAACATTAGCCACAGGTGAGGAAAACAACAATATCAACACTCAATATTAGATAAAACGAGTACAAACTTGTAAGATTTGAAAAAATAATAATGTTATTTTGGAACGATAATGATAGGAAATATATATATAGGGGAAACTGAATTTGTGGAATAACGAAGCAGCTAGTTTCAAACTTTACTAGCAACAAGATTTCCTTCAACTCGTGCTTGACCAGAAGGCATTGTGAATAATGTGTTAGTTCAAGTAGAATCCTTGATCTTCTGGGCGAATTTCAGAGTCCTAGACTTTGAGCTTGATCTGAAAGTCTCATTTATTTTGGGACATCCAACATACAGGGGCGGCCCCACGTTGGTTCCAGGGAGTTCACCTGAACCCCCTCGGCAAAAAATTACACTGTATATATAAGATAGTTTTTTGTATTTATTTTGGATATATATATTTTGAACCCCCTTAATGACAAGGAGAAAGAGATAGCTCAGTGGTATTTTCCTTGAAATTAAGTCATGTTGAGGGATCGAATCCCTGCATTAGCTTTTTATTTTTTTCTTTATCAGTTTCAGTTTTTTTTAAGGTTTCAGTTCTGTTTTCACGTTTTTTTTAGTTTTTTATTTTATAAAACATGCTAAAAGTGTGGTTTTAAACCCAAAAAAATTCAAGGGTCCGCCACTAAAACTAAATACTACTACTTTCTTGAAATTTTGTTTTGTTGGCTTATATATACACGTTTATACTTTTATTTTTCGAACCCCTGAACAAAAATCCTGAGTCCGCCACTGCTAACATAACATGGGAAACTTACCATGAGTTGAGCTTGATTATCATTATTTTAAAAATAAAATCGAACCAAAGTGGGAGGATCCTGTATGTGCCAATGGAGGGAAGTGGACGATGAGCTTTTCTAGGGGTAAATCTGTTGCATGTTGGCTGTATACGCTGTTGGCACAGATTGAAGAGCAATTTGATTATGGAGATGAAGTTTCTGGAGAGAACTCAATGGACGTTAGTTTTCCAAGATAAATTGGGTGGGTCAAATGTTATAGATTAGGTCGGGTTATTGAGGTGGGGCGGGTTGTATCCAAATTTGTTTTATTTTAAATTGAATAGTTCTTTTAATCTTAACCTTACACGTGTCCTCTCTTAGTCATAAGGGTATATTTATCCCGAAAGTATAACGGAAGGGGTATATTTAGTTCAATAATGTTACGGAAGAGGTATATTTAAACTATTTCCTATAGTATAGGGGTATATTTGACCCTTTTCCATATGAACAACTAGGGTGAATAGATCTAAGCACCACATTATATATACTTATAGACGTCAACCCTCCTCATTACCATCTATAAATTAAAAAAATATTTTCTCCATATTAGACACACTCTTAGTCGATACTATCATAAACTTTCTAGTTTAATTTTTGATTTATCTCTTTTTTTAATAATCATAGTGTTCAGATCAGCTTTTGCACACCTCAATCAATATCACGAGATACTTTAGTATTTGGTTTTCTCTTCTTTTCTAGTCAAACTAATTATATGACCTTCGACTTGCACCCTAATACGTAGCAACTAGGGTAGTTGTCCCATCATACAACCAAAGAACAAAAGTGAAGTAAAAAAGTAAGAAGTTTAGAGAAAATGAAGTGGACCACATTTATAAAACAATCACAAGTGCTTCGAGAGAAATGAGGTACCAATTTATGTATGCATTAAGGTACGAATCATTATTAAAGTATAATAGTATATGCTTGCATGCTTAGATGCTTTATTTCTTGCTCCATTACATTCCCAAGAATGAAATCTAACAATATAATACTATATTATATAATATAATATAATGTATAATACAGTGCTATAACAGGGAATGTTGTAAAGACGTGAGATCATTCTAATTAATACTCATTTATATGCTCAAATTTGATACTTCTTCTCTAAACAAATATTGTTTAATATAAAGAATATATGCTTCCTTGTTAGTGAACATCTTTGTGTTATTGTCACATAAAATTGTTTGTCCAACTTATATTGGCTCTAGAGAATAATTTACTTTTAGTTATTCGTTTTTACTTTGTTCCACTACAAATTATTTCTAAGAGTAAGCATAGTTGATAGTAGAAACTATTATTGTTTCTTGAGCCACTTGTATTAGTGGTTAGGGTTAGACATAGTTTAGGTAAATTCGAAATTCAAATTGAAATTGAAATTGAATTTTTCAGATTTAACTATGTAAATTCGAAATTCAAATTGAAATTGAAATTGAATTTTTCAGATTTTTTGTTTTTATTTTTGGATTATGAATTTGATTTTTAAAAATTTTGAAATTTCGATTTGGAACATTCAGAAAATACAACTTCTTCTTTTTTTAAATAGTTTTTATCTATCCTAACGATTGGAGATAAGATCATATACCAATATATCCTATTAGGCTTATGAATAATAAAATATGAGATGCATTTGACATTATTTTTTATTTTCATTTTGAAGATCTTTGACACTAGATCTTTGAGGAAACAAATGAATTGATGTTTAAATTGCATAAAAAATTAAATGACTAAGTAGTGGTTGACTTGAATAAGAATTAGTGTAGCATGATCTATTTATACATGATTTTACTTGGTTAGATTAGCTATGAATTGCGATGGGAATGAAAATTTATTAAGGCAATTGACATGAATATTTTATCAGGATGTTCAATTTTATAAGAAGGAAAAAATCCAACTTATAAGCTCAAAATAAAATAAAATAAAAAATAACCAAATAAATTAATCCAAAACCTAACTTATTTTATTTTTTAATTGGATATAGACTTGAGTTTCTTGAATTTGAAAATTAAAAATCCAAACTGAAATTTTCATATGCAATCCAAATATCCCAAATAGCGCACCTTTATAATAGTGACTAGTTCTGAAAACGTGTGTTGCACGTCTGTTCCATGTAAATATTGTAGACTAATTAAAAAAAAAAAATTGAACGATATATTGTTATTAGTAGATGATAAATGTAATTTTCAATTGAATAAAATTAATTTTGACATGCACCCAATCAAACCATTGCTTATACATAATTGTCTTTTATCAGAAAGTATTTTATCAAATGTGTCATTACTATAAATTTATTGCACAAATCGAAAAAATAATACTCCCTTTCAACTCTTGTTGAAGTAGAGCTGTGATACAACATATTTCTTTCTTTACCAAATTTATAATTTAACAAAGACAACCATCATAGTTTTATGGTTTCAAGTATATATGCTTAAAAGGTTTGTGTTTGACTTAAATTAAGAGGAAAGATAAAATAGAAGGAATTATTTTTATTTTTGCAAAATTGTTTAAGCACACATTAGCGAAACAACTAATAGAAACTAAG
Organism: Solanum gracilifrons; assembly: GCA_029582605.1. Taxonomy (NCBI): domain Eukaryota; kingdom Viridiplantae; phylum Streptophyta; class Magnoliopsida; order Solanales; family Solanaceae; genus Solanum; species Solanum gracilifrons. The sequence goes on from JAJOOH010012393.1 coordinate 15,040, forward strand.
AATCCGATTGGACTGACTTTTGACTTTATGAGTTAGAAATCTTAACTTATGACGTTTGACTTATTTTTACCATTTTGTTGTAAAATTAAGTGCTTATAAATACTTTTTTTTATCCAAACACTAAAAATAGTTAAAATATTTAAAATAAGTCAATTCAAACCAACTCTAAGTTGCAGGAGGCAGTTTATATTCCTGCTCATCAAGATTGAATATTTCTAACAACTTATTTCATATTTGGCAAAAAAAAATAAAAATGGATTAAAGATAGGGTCACTCAGAAGCCTCACGAGAAACTCCTTAACATCACTAATCTGATCATTAAAATAACCACATAATAATGCGCAAAAAAAAACACATGCATTTGACGATGATAGACAAATCTATCTATATATAATAGGAGAAGTGAAAACGATATGTGTTAGCGCCATAATTATTCTTACAATATCATTTTAAAAAATAACTTAATTAAGTATTTTTAATGGATGAAATTTTATTTAAAAATGACACATGTCAACAATTAATTAATTTTTAATTTTTAAATTATATTAAATTTTGTTTTAAATTTTAATACTTTTATATATTTAATCTGTGTCATCACCATGGATATCAATTATTACAATTTAATCTTAAATAAGAATTTTTTCAAAAAGAAAAAACTAAAATCACAATTCTACACAACCTAAACAAATTATAATCAAATGCGAAAAAAAAACAGTCACATATCTGTCAAATTTATGTGAACGGCTTAAGTACATATGGCCCCTTAAAGTTGTCTACATATTTTATTTGGACATTTTATCTTAGATTTGTTTTAATTGAACACCTTCATTAGTAAAAAAAAAATAAAAAATATCCATCAAATATTTTTTTACAATAAACAAAAATTAAAGATTGTGTGTCGTACACTCACTGATATGGCATAATAACTAATGGAAAAATGACACGTGCCATTGGGGTCCATAATAACTATTAGTAAAAATAAATTAGGAAATACTCTAAAAGCTATATTTTTAGCCCAAAAAAAAAGAGAAAACCTTTCTTCCCCTTCTCTTCTTTGCAGAAGCCCAGAACACCCCACCCACCAGCCACCTTCGACGTCCATTCTTTCCCTTCTTTTTCCTGCCAGAACACACACAATTATTGTCGGTTAAAATGACGTGCACTCCGATAATCATCCTCGCCCCACCTTTTGAATTCTTTAACGATTTCAAAGAAAATAATTTCAAATTAGTAGTAGTTTTATCGGAAAAAATGGAGTTTCGCCGAAATTATTTTAACTCAATTTGATTTTTATTTTTGATGAAATTCTCTTCCACAACTCAAATGAATATCTTTATCAATAAATTCTTTTGGTTTTTTTTGTGTTTGACTGATTATTTATTTAATTGATGCTTTTCCGATGAAGATAACAACGATGATATTGATGATGGTTGAATGATACTTGAAAGAAAGAATGATGGATTATTTGAGAAAGGGGTGTGTCGATGGTGGGAAAAGAATGGCGGACGAGGGTTCTAGGTAATACTTAGGGTTGTTCTTGATTATGGTTAAAAAACCAAACTGAACTGTAATTCGAACCAAACCGATTATAAAAATCGATATTTGGTTGGATTTGGTTTTAAATTTTGAAAACCGATATTATTTGGTTTGGTTTTGATTTTACTAAAAAAAACGCAAAAATTACCAAACCGAACCGATAAATTAAATATATAAATTTTATAATTATTTATGTATTATTCAGAAATAATTAAAATATAAATATTTTGTTAAATTTCAATTAACTTAAGTCTTTAACTTAATAAAACACTTTAGCCCAATAATCCTAAGTCCAAGTCCATCAAAATCAATTTTAGTCTTTACCTACCCTACTTCACATAAAATAGTCACATTTTCTATTAATTGAAACACTTTGTTAGTGTAATGATAACTCTAGTATTGCTCAATTGAACCGACAATAGTTTTTTTGTGAATTGTTCATGTGCTAGGTGTTGTGTCTATCGGCGTAAGTCCTCAAAAAAATTACTAATACTTTCAAACAGAATAAACCAGAAAACTGAACCAAACTGGCAATAACCAAACCGACGGTTATTTTTTTAGTTTGATTTTAGAAATTTAAAAAACCGACTAGATTGGTTTGATTTTGGTTTTAATCAATAACCGATCCAAACCGAACCACGAACACCCTTAGTAATACTATTGAATTGAGAAGTCCAATTGGAAAAGATGAATTGGGGAAGCACTGCCAGCAATTTTTTTCTTTAAAAAAATTATGTTCATATTATGATTTTTCTTGTGTTGACATGTTTATTTTTTATTGGTCCATAAAAAGCTTTTTTGGCTTCATGCACCACTTAAATGTGTATTAACACTTATAATGGCATGTCATCCAAAAGTATTAAATAGGTACATGTATTGAAGGGTAGATGTGTTCAATAGGTACAATCCCTAGTTGATGTGTTCAATAGGTACAACCCCTAGTTGATGTGTCTAAGTGAATTATGCGAACAACTTTAAGGGTCTGTAGATGACTTAAGCCTTATGTGAACCATGCATATTGATTATTACAATTTAAATTTAAATAATATTTTTTTCAATTTTTAAAAAAAACATTAAATACTATGTATTTGTGTTTTGCCATCCAAAAAACATGTGCCATCACTAAAAATGTTCTAAAAAAGCAGTGAAGTCAAGTGGTAGTTTATAATGAGACACATGGCACGTTAGAATAACATTTCAAACTAAAAGTTACTGAATAGTTAGTTTAGGAATAAATTTCAATTTGAAAATAAAAACTGTCAATTGAAAACTTCCTCTCATTTATTTACATCATAAAAATGTTAGTGCATTTTAAAGGAAACCGCTCTTCTTCTCATCATACAACACACACATTTTTTCAATTAATTATTGAAAGATGGTTTTACTTATCCGGAAACTCCTTTATAAAAATGGGTTTTCCACAAACATTCAAATATGATAATATTTGACATGAATTTATGATTTCAAAGACCCAGTTTATGAAGTATATTTTGTGTTATTGACTATTTTTATCCATGTAGTTGGTATATATACCGGGAAAAAAGGAAAAGTCTTGCGGTATAGTTACTTTTTTAAGCATCAAAATCTCTTATCAGTAATTATTGCAAACATATAGTTTTTGTTGATTATTTTTTCCTTTTTTTTTTTTTTTTTTTATAATTTTTAATGAGGTTAAGTTTCTTTTTCTGGAAGGGTGATTGGTGTGTGAATTCCCTGAATTTGAATTTTTATGTTTATTTTTTATTTTGATAAATTGTTAAAGTTATTATCCACACATATTTAATGTGTATCATTTATTTAATTTATAATATTATTTAATGATAAGTTTAATTTTAAAATTGTCAAAAAATCAATATTTATAATTATATTTATTAACTAACCGCACTATGCGCGAACACGTATACGTATACTAGTTAAGAACATAAAAAAGACTCAAGTCAAAGTTGTTGTAAACAGAATATATACTTAGTATATCAAATAATATACATACTTGTGGAAAATGTATTTGAGGCACTAAGAAAACAAAGAATAATGGGACAAAGACACCTAATTGTAGACCTAGTAGGGTAGAGAATGTTAAAAAGTAATGGCGAAAAGTTAATGAACAAAATTAAAGATGAAAGATAAAAATAATTAAAGAATTTATAATGTAATAACTAAAGACTATAAGTAGGGGAAGAATATAACTATATAAGAAGTTGTGAATAACTTTGCAAAGAAATTTAAAATGTCATAGTAAAAAATTAAGAATATATAAAGGAAAAGAACCCAAATATAAGAAGGGAAAAAACAACCAATTAGCAAAATGAAATATAATGTTAATTTGTAAGATTTTTTTGGATCTCACATTCTTCAGACATTATAAGAGCATCTCTAACCTTATCCTTATTTTACTCTTCAAATATAAAGTTTTTAATTTTTCCAAACAACCAACTTCAACCTAATTCTCTATTTCTCTCTCTAAAAAAGAATCATTTTCTCTCTCCTCAATATGATATTATTATTTCTATTTCATTCTTATTTTCTTATTTCATAATATAATTTTTTTTCTTCAAATAACCACTTTATATCATTTTCATGTAATATAAAAATTTGTTTTTTTTTAATATTTTCTTTAGTAAATATAACATTTTATTCTAAATTTCTAAATAACATAAATTGCAAGCAAATATTATATAATATACAAATTAATGAACATAAATTGGAAGAAAAATTGTTGTGATAAAATTTTATGTTATGTATTATATTGTTATCTTGTATTTAAATTATTATGTTATGTATTGTATTTTTAAATTAAATTTTCTATATTATCATTTTAATTTTGTGCATTCTTCATAGTGAAAATTAATAATAATATCAAATTATATTAAAGTGACGAAAATTAAAAAAAGTTGAATATTATTAATTCGAAATGAAAATAGTATATATTAAATAACATTTAAAAAAATATTATATTACATTTAAAAAGAATTGCGTATATTAAAGATTTAATTAATGACCTTATATGAAAAATAATATGTTAATTATAAAATAATAGAAATAATAATAAAATAATCAAAAATGTAAAATAGAGAGTGAATTAACCAAATTTGGAGAGAGTGAATTAAAGTGTGGTTGGAGAGCCCATTCTCGATTTTGCTCTCCAAATATAGAGATGGAGAGTAAAATAGAGGTGTGTCGAAGATCGTCTAACTACATTTTTATTATCAGTGCAAATCTATGTGTAGAGTTGTAACTGATGAGGATATAGAAAAAGGTGGATTAGTAATAAATTGTGATAGCTTTAATTCTATTAGTGTCAAGATCATGTTACATGGGCTTGTCTGACTTGATTATTGATACATAGCTTTAGTTAGTAGATTATGAATAAAAATGTCACGATCCAAAAATCGAGGTCATGATGGTCCACACCCCGAGAATTTAATTTGGTATGTAAGTCGAATGAAATAACAATACGAGACTTCCAAAGGGAAGTCAGGCCACAACCGAAGAGAAATGAAAAATAACAAAGAAGTTTTCAAAATCTGGTATCATAAGCATAAAGAACATCTAAGATATTTCTAGAATTTGGAATCCATCTCAAGTCTTCAAAAAGAAATTAAAGATTGTAAATGATAGATGGAGACCAATGGTGATCCAGAAAGCAACATCTCACCACAACTCCGGATGGAAAGAAATAACTAGATCTGATCAACCACTACGAAGATCACCCTAACTAGGATCTGCATCAAGAAAATAACAGAATTAGGAGTGAGTACAATCCATATGTACTCAGTAGGTTAGACCGACCGAATATAAGCAACTAATCAGACTTAAGAAATAAACTATGAAATATTTCCACCTGCATATAGAAAAGTCCTATTCCGGCATTGGTACCACCAATTTATATAGTAACACCGCAAATAAGGTAAACACATAAGTCTACAGATAATACTCATACCGACAGATAAGCAAGTTACACAACACAACAAAGTTGACCAATGCAATATAGTGAGATGATGAAATGATGTGGTGAAATCAAGGCTGTCGCACAACCTGTCGTACGTATACACCTTGCCGAGCTTTAGCTTTCATACAAGGAACCATGGGGGACTCACATTCCATACCAAATCTCAATATCTCATCAACTTGCCACCTAGCTGGTGGTCAAGGATAAATGTAAGGTGTCTCATTTTCTTTCTAAAAAAATAATATTCTTTCCACTTTCTCATATTTTCATGAACAATTATATGCTTAATGAAGATAAATGCATCACAACACATACAACATAAAGTCATAATCAATTAATCAAGGATTAGAATAGCATAGAGTTCTCAAACCCATCAATAAGTCAAACCCACCCTCATATGATAGGAATAGTAGATGAATCCATTTGAAATCAACCTTTACTACTTAGAAAGCTTTTTCTTCACTTTAAGATGATAAAATAACAATTCAAGCCCCTAACTCAGGCATCTCAATGTAAAATATTAAAATAGGCCACACATGTCCTCACTCGGGAAAATTCTCAAATATTATAGATTTTCAACAACAACAATTAAGGGTATCACATGAGGCCTCCACACAGGCTAAACATCACAAATGTCATGACCCAGGGGAACACCCTAGATGTTACATGGCACATAGAACCCCGAAAGGCTCCATGTAAGCCACTTAACATATCATAACATAAGATAATAGAAAAGTATGGAAATTTAAAATATTTTCAATACAATCAAAGGCTCACAAAACGAAGCGGAAGTCTTTAACATTGTCTCAAACCATCTAATACATGAAAGTCTTTGGGACACAACCCATACAATAGTTCTAAACATAAAATAAAATATAAGGACATGGTGGGCAAGCCCTCAAATGCTATGAGGACTTACCAAAACTTCTCTTCTTGATCTACTATGAACGTAGCCACGAGGATGGAAGTCAATATTGCCAAACCCTACATTTGATAAGAATGTAGGCAAAAGTATGCGTTAGTACAATAATGTACTAAATATGATGGCTAGCATAAATCATCAACATAAGCATATAAGAGGCATTAGTCAACATAAGACATATACCATCATCATAAGAGACAATAACATAAGTCATTAGCATAAGAGACATCATCATAAGACATAGGCTATAAGCATAAGAGATAACAACATAGTCAAATACATAATCAATGCACCTAGTTTAACATGACATAAGAGAAACACTTCATAAGCCACCTCAAGGCAAACTTGTGCAATGCATGAAGAAGACCCCATAATCCCACCCATTCTAAGCAAGTCACTTTAGGCTCTCATTCATATTTATCATCTCTTATTCTCATAGTTAACTTATTTCTCATAGACAAGGAAAATCACCTCTAGTCATGCATGTATTGGAAGGGCCTTTGAAGCTACAATCCAAACTATTCATGCTCATATTTCATAGCTCATATTAATCTTTACTTATTCTTAAGACATGGGAACTCACCTCTTTATGTCTATCATAAGGGCCAACGGGTATTCACCTCTCTATGTTTATTATAAAGGCCAAATGGGTATTCACCTCTTACTTTACATGTATAGTCATAGATATTCTCCTCCATAACTATTTTAGGGAAACATATGTATTCGCCTCCATGCCCCACCAATTAAAGGATGTGGCTCAAGTTTGGTATACCCAATGGAAGAGAAATAGGCCGGTAGGAGAGGGTCCCATATATTGGGAGGTGTTTAAGAAAGCATTTATTGATAGGTTCTTTCCGCGTGAGTTGAGGGAAGCTAAGGTAGAGGAATTCATAAACCTTAGGCAAGGTAGCATGAGTGTCCAAGAGTATGCTTTGAAATTTACCCAATTCTCCAAGTATGCTCCATCTATGGTGGTGGAGCCGAGGGATAAGATGAGTAGATTTGTGATGGGTGTGTCCGACCTAGTTGAGGAAGAATTCCGTACGAAAATGCTCCATAATGACATGAATATCTCTAGGCTTATGGTGTTTGCCCAACAAATGGAGGAGTCAAAGATTAAGAAGAAGGATAGGGAGATGAAAAGAGCTAGGCCCGATGAACAAGGTCAACCAAGGTTCAAAAAGAGACCTTCCAACCAAGATTCTTCAAATACTCCTAGGGTTAGCTAAGAGAAAGGTAGTGGGTCTCCATTTCCTAAACCTAGGCACCATGAGAAGTGACTAGCCAGTACGAATGGGTGTTATAGTTGTGGGAAGAGTGATCATCAAGTGAAAGATTTCCCTACACTTACGAAAAAAGGAAGAGAGGATAAGAAAGCTTCTCTTAGTGGTCCGGATCCCAATGCTCCAAAGCATGGTCGCTTCTATGCACTCCGGGCAAGAGAGGACAAAGGAGCCCTTCCGGATGAAGGCACCGGTATGTTGATAATTCCTTATAGATGTAAATGTTTTATTAAGGTCCGTATATTATTTGCTAGATTTTCATGTTAGCCTTAGTATGGGTTTACTCCCAAGGGGGAGATAGTATGCTTAAAAGGCAAGGTTGTTGAGAGTTCCGATATCCTTATCACTTTCTTCTATTCCTATTCAAGCTTGAGACAAAGAGTTCCTTGTGGCTTGTTTTATGTTTTGGAGTCATGTGTGATTTATGTGTTTCCATGATCTCCTTATGTTATGCATGTTCTTGATTGAATTCATGTTTAATGAGAAAATGAGTTTTCATGATTTATGTGTTCCTCATGTTGTAGTGCATTTAATATGAATTGCCTATATACTTCATGAGATGAATTGATGAACATGGTATATATATGTTTTATGAGATGGCATATTGGCTCCACAATGTTGTGTTGAGCATGCTTTTGTTGGAGAAGGTAGTTCCTCCTATGAACATGAGAAATGTTGAATTTCATGCATATTGGGTTGATAGATGTAGTTCCTACTTTATTTTTGTTGCATTGATTATGTTGAGATGGAGTTGAAGTTTCCTCCTTTAAGTGGTGCATTATTTTGATATCTCATGCATGTTGGGCTGCTAGTCTTGAGTCTTTAATTTCATAAGGTGTCTAGATCGTCATTCGAGGACGAATGTTCCCAAAAGGGAGATAATGTAACACCCAAAAAATTAATAGGTGAAACTAGAGCCTTGCGTATGAGTTTTAGAGGTTGATGCGTGGTTTAGATTTGTAAAATGGTTCCCCGTACTTAGAATAAAGATTTTAGGGGCTAAACTTCAAGATATGACCCCCAAGGACCAACCAAGAGTCCTTGATGAGGACCCTAAATTAACCCCCAAAAATCTGGCTAAGTATATGTCCACGCTAGGCTTCACGGCAGGTGAAAGGCTCCACTGCCCGTGGAAGACCTCGTGGAACCTTGCCTTAGCCGTGTATAGGCAAGGGGCATGGTCCACTTGAGGCTTCATGGAGCGTGAAGGACCACACTGGCCGTGCAAGGCCTCGTGGACCAATGCCTTGGCCGTTTGGGGCAAAGAGACAATTCACGTGAGGATTCACATAACGTGGAGGACTCCACTGCACGTGAAGCACCTCTCGTGAACACTGCCTTAGCCGTGTGGGCGAGAGGCAAGTTTATGCTTGGGTCCACGACTCGTGGAAGCTTCCACTACACGTGGAGACCCTTGTGGACCATGCCTTAGCTCCACAAGCCAAAGGCACAAGTACAAGGGAGGGACCATGGAGCGTGGAGTAGTCCACTGCCCGTGAAAGCCCACGTGGACTTTGCCTTAGACGCATAGGCAGTCTACACGTGGGGGCAATGGGGTATTTTTGGTAATTCCAATTTTAAGTCCAATTAAAGTGGGTCTATTTTATATTATTTTTAAATAACTATATAAGGTATTTTAAGTCAATAAACACCCAAACTAAATCATTTTCACAAACAGCACATTAAAATCAAAAAGTTCATCTTCCTCACAATATTTCTCTCTCTAAAAACCCAAGAAGAAGAAGAGTAAAATTGAAGCTTGGGCTGGAATAAATCAAGGGTTTTTTATTAAATTCTTTGAAGATTCTTCATCACGGTATGGTAGTTTTCATCCATGGGTAGATTTCACCCATGGAGCCTCTTCAAAACTAGATTTCAAATCTTACAATTTCCCCAAAAACTATGGTTTCAATCTAAGTCATGGGTTATCTTTAAAAACATTTTTAATGGTTTAATTATGAAGGATTATGATTGAATTGATGATTTATGATGAAATTCCCCCAAGAACCCATGAATCCCCATATTACTAAATTGTGAATTCACGATGTGGGTTGATTGATTATAGAAGTGTGTGAATAGATTATATATATATTGCTTGAGTTTATTGAATCATGATATTCTCCATATCTAAAGCAGAAATTTTAGATGTTTGGGTTGAGTGTGATTCATGGTCCTTGAAGGGAAAATTATGAGGGTTTGTACATGTTTATGAGAATTGTGTATGTGTTTATGATTCATTTAAGTGAAGATCCTATGACTATGGTGTGATTGTGGTATTGTTGAAAGATCATCCTCCCCATACCCTTACACATGACTATGTATGAAATATCTATGACTATGATAATCTTGTTGTGTTGATTGAAAGACTATTCTCAATGATACACTTGTGAATGATGATTACGTGTTGTGAAGGTTTTCTCAGTGTATAAGTTACCTTGAATAGGTAGGCTTAGGGCATCATCTTCTTGTGTAACTAAAAGTATCTTGACTTAATGTACTTTGAATCGGTAGGCCAATGACATCCCTTTCATAAATGATTAATAAAGTATTCTAGGCTTTGTATTGAATCGGTAGACCAATGGTAGCCCTTTTAATGATGAGTCTATGAACTACTATAATGATGAACCTTGAATCGGTAGACCAAATGGTAGCCCTTTCATGAGGATTCAATGAGCTATCCTAATAATGTACCTTGAATCGGTAGACCTAATGGTAGCCCTTTCATGTATGTAATAATGTACCTTGGGTCGATAGGCCAATGACATCCCTCTCATGTGTAATAATGTTATAAGAGAATGAACTACTCTATGAAAATTTAATTGTTAGCATCGAGTGGATATTGTAAGTTGGAAGCTCTCCCCATGTTAGGATGGGTTTTTATTAACACCTTCCTTATCCCATAACTATGTGCCCACACATGTTATAGTTAATGGATCCACCTAAGATAAATTACCGGTTCTACTATAGACAAGTAGACCAACTCTTTTCAGTGTGGGACATGACACCAGATTCCATGGTTTGCTCACATGGTCTATATCGGTTAGGGCTTATTCCCATCATGTGAGTTATGTGCTATGGTTACTCAAGAGGTTCTATGAAGTGTGGGTGTAGTGTGGGATGCCATTCATGCATTGCATGAGTAGGCTTTGAGAGTGGCTATGGTGTGTTTCTCGAATGTCATAATGTCTAATGAAATGAATGTGCTTATAATGATACTAATGAGAATGTTGACTTAAAGGCTAAATGTAAAGATGAATGCTTAACTTGGATTGTTGCAATGAGTTGCTTTCCTTGACATGAATTATTGAATGTGAATATTCCTTGTCTATGGTGGCCTCAAAGGGATACTTAGTATGAATGGTATTATGGGATGCCATTCATACATTGCACAAGTTTAACTTAGGGTTGCCTAAGATGATGGTTCTATTATGTTATAATGATTTACATGATGAATATGCTGGTGACTTATAATTTATTTAGTACATGATGATTCTCAAACTTGTTGAATGAATGGTTTTCAACTAAAATGTCCTTTTTAGCATGGTTTTTGCATAGTTGTCATACTTATTGCATTTTTTAATAACCCATATTTCTTCTACATTTTTACAAAGTGTAGGTTCCGGATCTTAAGGTGATTTCTATGGTTCAAAGCTTGGATTGACTATTCTCCAAATCTATTGGTGAGTCCTCATGTTTCGAGGACGAGAGAGTTGTTTATTTTTAGTTTCTTTCATGTCATTTTATGTTTCGGACTATGTCGAAGGGCTGTGACCCTATTATTGATTCCAAGTTGTATTAGATGGCCATGTGAGACAAAGTTAGACTTTTGCTGTTTTTAAATAAAGACGTCGATTGTATGGATAAACGTTTTTAAATTTCGTACCATTTTCTTATGTCTTATGTTATGAATGCTATGAGGCTTGTATGAGGCTCTTCGGAGTATTGTACGCCATGTCACGTTCGGGGTGTAGGCTCGGGTCGTGACAAGACTTTACTCTCAAAGCCTTAACATGCATAATTCACCTTATTAGCTTTACCTTCAAAATCTTAGAAGTCAACATTCATGACTACAATCCCTACTGTCAAAACCTTTACTTCTTATAGTCATCATACATGTCTAAATTACAAGATATTCTAGTCACAAGCTTCATTCTTAAGCAATGCTAATCATATCTCATCATAAAGGCTAAATCTCAATCATTACTAGTCATGATCCATCATATATACTTTAGTCTAATTCAATTAATGTCTATATGCTTTCATTATTGAATAATTACTATACATATCATCAATTCTTGAAGATCATCTATAAATTCTCAATTTCCCTTTCACAAGGCATAAACCACATTACTTCAATTTCATCAATTAACTAGGGTTAGCCATGGAAAACATGTAATATCATCATAATAACATGATTTACTACTAAATCGATCAGAAACAAGTAATATTCACTCAATTGGATTCATACTCAACTTACCCACAATATTGGAAAGAACCCTAACTTGAATTGGGGATTATCTTCACAATTGTGGTATAACTAGGGGACTCCATAGATGGAAGAATCCATGGATGAATAAGCTATCATACCTTGATTATAAATCCTTACTTAGCTTGCAACAATGGAGTGTTGACCTATCTTGATTCTCTTCTTCTTCTTCTTCTCTTGGAGGGAATTGGGTTCTTTTGGGGGAGTTGAATTAATGTCTTGGATCAATGAATTTAGGGGTCTAATAGCTTTATATAGGTGGTCTAAACTCTAATAAAACGACACCACTTAACCCCTAATTAACTTGGGAAAGTTCCCTTAATCCCCAACTTAGTCGACTTAATGACCACACAACCTCAACCTACGAGACCACGCTGACGGGCCGTGGGTCCACCCACGATCCGTGCTGGTCAACCATGGGTGGAGTTCTGTGGCTTGGTTTTGGGGCCCTCACCCACAGGGCGTGGGATCCCTTACGGGGAGTGGGTCTCCCTCGTGAGTTGACTGTTTTTGGGCAGCTTTCTTGGGCTGCCCTAAGGTCCTCCTCAAGGACCCTTGGTTGGTCCTTGGGAAGTCATACCTTGACGTTAAACCCCGAAATCGCTCATTCTAAGTACGGAAAGCCATATCTACGACTCTAACCCTCACGTCAAGATTTAGTTTAGCCTACTAGTTTTTGGGGTGTTACAATATCTGTCCCTTGAGAACATTCGTCCTCGAATGACGATTCTAAACACCTCTTAAAGGAAACAACTCAAAACTAGCATCCCATCATACATGCAACACATCTAAATGCACATAGACAAAAGAGGGAAACTTCAACTTCAAGACAAACATACTCAATGCAACATAAGGAAGTAGGAACTACATCTAACAACCCAAAATGCATGAGATTCTATACTAGCGTTTAGCCATAGATTTCCAAATATTCTTGTCAAATATTATTTGGGTGAAAATTTGGGTGAAATTTCACCATGTGTTTGGCCATAGTATTTGGGAAACATATTTCACTTTTTTAGAAAAAATATGATTTATACCCAAAAGTTTTAAAAACTATCAAAACTAACCATAAGTTTGTATTACAAGTCAATTGGATCTTCGTTGCAACAAATCACAAGTAGTGTCCATGATACTGGAGCAATGTGGTAGTTTGGAGTGAGTGCAACAAGCATCATTTCATACATCGTGAAGTAGACAAAGCACATGACTTTGTTACCTTGAGCTGATTGTTCATTATTTTCATCAACAACCATATCATCACTTTCATATTCATTGAATATTTCATCACTACTTTGGTGTTCACGTAAAAAATTATGTAATACAACTCAAACAACTACTATAGAGAGTGCTTTTGTAAAAGATAAAATTTTGGTGTAAAATTTCAATTTTTAAAAGATCTCAAATAATGAGATTTGATCCAAATACTATAAAAATCTAGTATTTGGGGATTTGGGATATTTGCCAAAAAATTTGCTAAATAATGACAAATTATATGGGCAAACACTATTTGCCAATTTTTTCTCCAAATATTATTTGGGAAATCTATGGCCAAATGGGTCCTATATCTACTCATATTCAAGGAAGAACTACCATCTCCAAACTAAAACATGCTCACATACACTCATGGAGCTCATATGCAATTTACTCTAAAAAAGCATTCATTTAAGGACGAATCTCTCAACTTCGAACTAAGGCATGCTCATCTATTCATCTCATGAAGTTCTATAGGCAACTCTTCTCAATGCACTACAACATGAGGAAAAACAATGCATATAAGTCAATTCTATCAAGTTTTAAGCTTTTTCATGAACATGCATATAAAGAAATCATGGCCACACATAAACACAAATGACCTTGCTATATAGGCACACCATCTCCTCCTTGGGAGTAGGCCAAGGTGGACTTTCTAAGCACCATCACTTTTAATTCTAAGATTGGATCAAGTTATCACTAACTTTCACATCCTTCACATAAGAAGATTCTAAACCAAGGTGAATTACACTTCTACCCTCTTTAGAGGAGTTTACTCACCCAACACATCTAGCCATTACTTAAACACCCTATTCATCAAATCTATCCACATACCCCAAAACTCATCATGACTAAGTCGGGTTCTACCATCAATACAACTATGACCACAATGCAGCCCATTCATACTAAAGACAACATCACAGTCTAGCATATAAAGTCCTATCTAGTCACATAGGCATAATTGGTATCACAACCAACATTTTCTCCCTCAATTCTTGTAGCATGAGCCTTTCGAGTGGTCATATCCTTAAGACCATCGGATAAGGAGTAGGAGAGAGACCTTATAGAGTTGAACTCTATGACACGACTTAGAGAATGAAGAAGTGAAGTTTCCTAAACATCCAATAGCTTCCTATTCATAAAGGTGGCGTGCTTCACATTTATGAACAAGACTCTACTAGACGAGGTTTGAGACATCCTAGAACCATTCTAAACCTTGTGCTCTGACTACCAAGTTTGTCACGACCCAGGGGTACACCCTAGGTATAACATGGAACATAGACCTCCGAAAGGCTCTATGTAAGCCACTTAGCATATCATAACATAAGATAATAGAAAAATACAAAAACTTAAAATATTTTCAATAAAATCGTAGTCTCTCAAAACGAAGTGAAAGTCTTTAACATTGTCTCAAACCATCTAATACATGAAAGTTTTTGGGACACATAACATACAATAGCTCTAAACATCAAATGAAATATAAAGGACATGGTGGTCAAGCCCTTAAATGTTATGAGGACTTACCAAAACTTCTCTTCTTGATCTACTATGAACCTAGCCACTAGGATGAAAGTCAATATCACCAAACCCTACATTTGATAATAATGTAGGCAAAAGTATGCGTTAGTACAATAATGTACTAAATATGATGGCTAGCATAAATCATCAACATAAGCATATAAGAGGCATTAGTCAACATAAACTATATACCATCATCATAAGAGACAATAACATAAGTCATTAGCATAAGAGACATCATCATAAGACATAAGCTCTAAGAATAAGAGATAACAACGTAGTCATAGGCATAACCAATGCACCTAGTTTAACATGACATAAGAGAAACACTTCATAAGCCACCTCAAGGCAAGCTTGTGCAATGCATGAATAAGACCCCACAATCCCACCCATGCTAAGCAAGTAACTTTAGGCTCTCATTCATATTTATCATCCCTTATTCTCATAGTTAACTTATTTCTCATAGACAAGGAAAGTTAGGGATGGCAATGGGGCGGTGTAAGGCGGGGGCGGTGCGGGTTGAGCTTAATCCGCAAATTTTTTAATCTGCCCCGTCCCGCCCCGCATAACAACTCTTTTCATTTTCAACCTGCTCCACCCCGCCCCGCATATACCTTCCCCGCATGAAACCGCCCCGCATAATTGTTTTAATATTTTCTTTTTCTAGGTATGTTTGATACTAAAAATAAAATTCATAAAAATAAATTCATTTTTTCATTAAGTTGTATTAATTTAATAGGATATAAACTTAAAATTTTATTTTTTAGAGGTCAATTGGTAAACATGTAAGAAATTGTATTATTTTTTATTGAACCATTTTTCATTTATTATCTTGAATAATTTAGTAGATTTAAAGAAATTATCTTAATAAATAATGCTCTATCACTCTTATAACATGTAAAAAGTTAAAATTAAGTTTGAACCTACATATAATCATATATACTTGCAACCCGTCCCGCCCTACATTAATTTTTAAAAAACTCACTTCAACCC
>JAJOOH010012394.1:0-21693 GCA_029582605.1 Solanum gracilifrons
TTACAAATACATATTCTATGTATAACTATTGATTTGATATAATTTAAACAATTATTTTAAAAATATTTAAACATATGATTTAAATTTATTTAAATATATCAATTATAAAATTACTTAATTAGAGGTTATATTAATACTTAATAATATAAGTAATCATGTTCAAGTTATCAAATAGGCATAACACATGGGCGTGAAACTACAACACTGGTACATGATTCTCTGAGGTTTCTATTAATTATATAACTAGGATCAATACATATGAAATATATGATTCTTATAATTTTGATAATGTATTGATATCCACCATGTCTAAAGTGTATTGAATTTTTAAATGTCGTTATTGAAATAATTTTAAATAATATTTAAATATAAATTAATTTAAAATAATTTTTTTATGATGTGTCGATTTCTAACATATTTTTTTATCTTTATAAAAATATTGTGCAAATTATGTTGGATTATTATTAGCTTTATTATAACTTTACGATCTAAATTTGATATACTTTTGTTAAATAAAGTGGTTCACATATATCTATTGTTACACAAATAGTTCAGATAACTGTTTCGCTTGATGGAAGTGAAAATATCGATTTTTCAGAATCTATTTGTTTTAATTTTTTATTAAAATAAAACTCACATAGGGATATATGATTCATCTCATAAAGTTCAATAATATATTTGATACTTCTCACAAGTGATTTTTTTTTACCTTTTTATTTAAACGCTTAATTTCAGTCTTAAATATCTTATTTGTGGATTTATTTGCTTATCATTAGCTGAATATTTTATTTTTATTTAATTTCTTATTTTGAAAGGATGTAAAATAAAAAGAAAGAGTGAGAATGGAATAAAAGAGAGAAAAGAAAAAAAAAACTAAAATTATTTTCTTTTGCGGTCATATTTGTAATTTTCTTGTAGTTGTGAAAAGATCGACACATCTATGATAGACTTTACAAGAAAATGAGTTTGAGTTAAAATTATTTTGAATTTAATTTTATGAGTATGTTTATTTTGTAATGTAAATTTTAAATTTTATATTCTAAATTTTAAATTTTGTATTCGAATTATCAATTTAAATTTTGTATTCTTTATAGATTTTTTATCAGAAAATTAAGGAAGAAAAAAAAAAACTACATATGCATGGGCCTTTGACCATTTCGCAATATTTCTAAAAGAAATTAAAAGCCATGTATGTATGGAAGTTAGAGAAATTTAAAAATTAGTCAATTTACTATGTATTGGAAAACTTTCTCATTTATTGAAGCATAATTAATGAATAAATTAATAAGAAAAAAATAAATTTGACAAAGAAGGGTATAGTTGTCAAAAAATAAATCAGTTTATAGTGTGAACATGTATTTGGGTCATTGTGGCCAAATTATGGCCAAATTTTCTAGCCAGAAGGATTTTTCCTATGTTAATTATGGGGAAGGAGAAGAGATCATTTTTTCTGCAAAAAAACGTGCAACACCAATGCATAGTGATACTAATACGGCACTAATGCAATATTACAGCTTTTATGTTTGTGTTTTAATAGTGAGAGAATTAAATACTATGCTTTAATTAATATTCAATATAAACTTAAAGCAAAAAAAAGAAAAAAAGAAAAAAAAAGAGAAAATAGATAATTGCAAATGCTAGCCATTGGAGGATGCCACATTAGCGGTTTTAGATTCAGATCTATATATATATAGATTATATTACAAGTTATGAATTTTTTAGAAACCACACAAGTTTGATATGATTTCTCTAGAAGTTACTTTTTAACACAAATAAATATATCCTTAGCTCAACCCTCATTGCACTCCCAACCTAAGTTTTCTCTACTCTCTCACCAAGTAAGTTGCTTTTTCTTTTCTCACCCTTTTTTTCTCTTTTACTTTTTGTTCTTACTAAATTATTTATTTTCAGTGAAATGGATAATTTCTAACTTTTTCTTTAGAAAATCACTATTGTTACTTTAACAGAATAGTGCAAATCTATCGAGGAATATATCTATCTAATATCATAGTATTAAGGAATATGTTTAGGATTGTTCATATTATTAATGTTATTATTATAAGTTTAAAACAAATAAAAACAAACAATGTGGCGTGAGAACAAATGTCTTTAATGTAGGAAGACCTAAAGGAGTTAATTAGTCATTTAAATATGTAACCCTCCTTTGTATGAATGTCATATTTGATTTAATTTAGAATAAATAAATAGCAGAGTTTTGAGACAATTAGTGGATGGTGGATAATGTTTAATGCATTTGTATGTATCATTGTATGTTTTTTTTTTTTTTACAAATAATGTACGTTTATTTATTTCATGTGAAGTTGTTAAACACATTAGTTTTCAGATTATTCTTATTCTAAATATTCACTGCCAAAGCAAAAAGAGGAGACTGCCAAACCACATCACTTCTTTATTCTCTTAAAGATTATCATAACAATGACATACGGAGCAATGCAAAAAAAAAAAAAAAAACCAGCTCAAATTTGTTCCTACTTCAATTTCAACTGTGAACACATGTAATATACAAATAAATTGGGACAATACTCACAAAGGCTATACAAGTATATACTTCCAATTATATATATATATATATATGAAAGCATGATCAAAGACTTTACCGATGTAACAACTTACGATTCAGACAAAATTAATGAACATGATAACCCTAGAGCAGTTGCTATCCTTATAGATCTTAACAAATTAGTGAAGTCCTCTATGAAAGCTATCCTCGACTTCTCTATGCTTGCAAAGCCATTACTAAAAGCACTATATTTTAACTATTATTTGTACATAAAATTAGAATATGACTTAAGAATGACAGGAACAAAGCTCTTTAGCAAACAATACTATCTAGGTAAAAGAATTTTGATGGTAAAAAACTACGCACAAAAGGGTATGTGACATGATTATTTAAGCAAGTTCTTTTACCTACTAACACATTAGTTTTCAGATCATTCTTACTTTAAATATTCACCGCCAAAGCAAACAGAGGAGACTGACAAATCACATCACCCTTTTGTTCTCTCAAGGGCAATCATAACGACGACATACTAAGCAATGAAAAAAAAATTTCGGCTCAAATTTGTTAATGTTTCAATTTCAACTGTAAACATATGTAAGATACAAACAAATTGGGACAATACTCACAAAGATTTTTCAAGTACGTATTTCCTATTATGTATATTGTTTAGGCATATATAAGCATGATGAAAGACTTTATCGATAGAACATGTGTACGATTCAGATAAAATTATTGAACATGATTAAGCCTAGAACAATTGCTCTTCTTATATATCTTAACAAATTAGTGAAAGCCTATAATTTTTGCTATTATGACAACACACTTATGAATACCAGTGATTGCATAATCATTACACATCCATTTAGAGAAGTATTATGCCTTCGAGGAAGTCTTTTTTTTTTTGAAGTAATGAATCCAATGATATGAGAAAAATTTCAGTATACATATACAAAAATAATATACTTTAATTTAGTTTCTACCTACCCAGATTTCATGAGATACCATTGCTGAATCTATGAGTCATTTCTGTAAATGAATGTCCTCTTATGACTGTTGAGTATGACTTTATAATAGAGCTTATTATGATTTGCAACTCGCTCTCTTGCAAGTGCTCGTCTTAATCTCAAATTCTACTGGGGAGTATCGTAATTGAGCATAAGAGAAATTCTAATGACATACTTATCATGACATTTGTACTTCAATTTTTTTTATGTATTTATAAAAATAGTTTGACAATATTATTATAGATTATCCCCTTTTTATTGTATAGCAACAATATTTGTTTATGACAATCAAACTATAAAAGAAAAAAAATTGTAATTATTCTTTTTAAATCATACACGTTGGTCCCTGTACCCAAAAAATGGACGTGATGACACTCGTCTTATCCCACCAAGACAAGTCAGCCTAAAACTCAACTGTTGCAATAAAATGCGGAAATTTTATAATCAACTCAAAAATACCCCCAAAATCTGGTTGTCACGTGTATAATCCTCTAAAGTATTACAATTGATTCAAAAGAAAAACACCAGTCTCAAATGACCTTGTTTCTAGAATAGAACAAGATCATAAATAAGAGTAAGAAGGTCAACTGAGATGATAAACAACTACCTCACAAATTTCCAAGAAGCCTCGGAAAAGAAGAGAATGACACGTACCATAAAATCCAGGCTCGTAACCTACAAAAATTGTAGAAGCAAGGGGTGAGTACCAAACCACACGGTACTCAACAAGTAAATCTCTAAACACAAGCTAAGGGAATAGAATACGGGTACTCCTTACACACCAACCGAACCTCTACAACTACAACATGTATAAGACCAACCAAACCTAACAGTTCACAATTCACATAACACACAACTCGACAACAACACTCTAACAATTACATATTCTCAAGATCAAGCTCAATATTCATCAATCAAAGTTCCACAGAAAGGAACTCACAAGATCAGCAAAACACGATATCAGGTTCACTAATGATAAATATGTGCAATGCAATGGAATGCAATGTCAAACATAGTGATGCATGTCTGACCTAATGATACACACCCGCTGTCTCTCAGTCCGGGACCCATGGGGGACATATCTGTCCATGCATTTGTCACAGCGCACGAATTGTCCCTCGGTAGTAGTATCCATCGCGACGCACGATACGTCCATCAATATATAGTATCATCTGTGGCAAAGAGTTCAGGGAAACAACAGAAATTCTCCTTTTGAGCCTCTCTCAAGCCTATACCTTGCAGAAGATCATGGACATCACAACTTTTGATTCGACCATTGGATTTCCTCTCTTTGACAATAACAAGACTACGGTTCACAAGATCTTCCAAACATTCTTCTGCATACTTTTCCAAGTTCTTTACTTTTATGTTAGTAAAAAAACCCTCAGCAATCCATAACCTTACCAATAGCTGGACACGAATCTCGGTCTGTTCTAGAAAACCACACATATAAATGAAGCAAGCTTTCAAGTGATGTGGCAAGTTTCTGTAACTCAAAGCAAGTATATCTAAGCATTTCTCGTGCTCATTGGTAACAATTGAACCAACAGTTTTTGCAAAAGTGTTCCAACATATCCTAGTCCTTTCTATCTTAGATAGCTGGCCAGCAATAACGAGAATCGTTAGAGGTAGTCCTTGGAATTGTTCTGCAATCTTCTTCCCAATATCCTCTAATTCCAGATGGTCATGTTTACTTCCGAACACCTTATGACGTAGAAGTTCCCAGCTTTCCTCCGAATCCAAGAATCTTAAGCAGTATGGAGGGCTATTGGATTTAGCATGTAATGCTACATTCATAAGTCGGGTAGTTAGTAATATTCGGCTTCCATTCTTGTCATCTGATAAACACCTTTTTATATGATCCCAATTCTTTGTAGTCCACACATCATCCAAGACGATGAGATACCGATTAAACCTTAACCTTTTATACAACATTTCTGCCAATTGCTCACTATGTTTCTCATGAATGTCATTTGTAAACTCAACAATATCATCAAGTAGACCAATCAACAATCCTTTCACTTGACGATCTTTCACCGTGACCCAAGCACAAATACTAAAGTGATATTTGATGAGGGGATCATCACAAACCATTCTAGCAAGGGTGCTTTTGCCTATACCACCCATACCAACAAGAGAGACAACCTCCAACTTAGACGAGAAAGAGAAAAGCCGAGTTTTTATTTCCAACACATCGTCGTCTAGGCCAACCACAATGTCTTGTACTACTGGACTTTTTTCTGCTGAATTATCAAGCAAATAGCACTCAGATTCATTAGTTTTTTTGTAACAAGACATTTGCTCATACATCTTCATCACTTCCAATTCAATCAAATTGATTTCGTCTACGATTTGGGACAAACATTCCTTGGTGCTATACACCCTATCATAACACTCTAATACGTCCAAACCTTTCCAGCTAAAGAAAACTAATTCCTCAACATAATCTTGTGCTCTATACGACACATTTTGAATTCGTCTCTCCAAATCTTCCACCATTTCAAGATCATTGCACTTATTTGTAGAATCCACAAGAAATCTCTCGAAAACATTAAGTTTTTCTGAAAGAAACTTACAATGTTCATCTTTATCAAGATTCAGATAAGGGTTATGACTAAATATCTGATAAAGGGTCTCTAAACAAACAGTCAGCAACAAAGGCTATTCAACTAGGGGCAGAGCTATAATAGAGGTTACGGTTCAGCCCAACTCAGTTACTTTGATCCAAATCTTGAATTCGTCTTAAATTGAACCTAGTAACTTAAAAATACTAGAATCCCGAACTCATAAGATTCAAATTCTGACTCCGCCCTACTCTTCAAATATTGTTTTAGGGGACATTAAATAAGGGAATTTTGTCTTCTTTGACTATGTACATCAAATTAGTCCAAAGTACAAGAACAATAAATAGATAAAAAAGAATCAATCTTTGACAACATATACCAATATTATTATGACAAGAAGAGGAATCAAATGAATCTCAAGTGCAAGAACAATAGAAAGATCTTACCCTTTTCACAAGTGTGGGTAAATGAAGCACATGGAAGAGGATAATGGAGAAAAAGAAAAAAAACAAGATTCTTCTTTTAACTTGTCTTTTAGTAAGTTTGTGAGTGTCCTAGTTTTCATTTGTATATTTCACTTGTCTGTTTTGTAAATTTGGCTTGTGAATATAAAAATAGGGTAATGATGCAACTAAGATAAAGAAAAGTAATGAAACAGTAAATAACAGTAAAGAACTAAGAAAAGGAAAGAAAGAGAAAAGGAAAAAGAGTAAAAGACAAGCTATTCTCTATTTAGTTAAACAATTCTTTTCAGAGCTGCAAAAAGAACTATTACACTGCTTAAATAGCCAAGACACTCCTTGGTGATAGTATGAAAAGTAATTGCCCAGCATTGGACCTAAAGTGTCCAATCACTCAAACATTAAGGGCAATTTTGACAATAACATAAAATGACTTTAAAACCTATTGGACTAAACTGACAATATGAAACTATTCTTCTCAAATGAAATCCTAACCAACTTAACGGCTAGGTGCAACCCCTCAAGCACTCAGTACTAGCTTACCCAGCTTCCGACTTCATTCTTGCATCATTCCCCATTCCTTAAAAACCTTTTTGTCCTCAAGAAAGGAAGTGAGGGAACCTCAGCTTCATGGTAGAGTAGTCTTCCCAGGTTGCATCATCTTTTGACATTTGTTCCCAGTGAATAAGAATTTGAGGAATAGCCTTGTTCCCCCTTTTTATCATCCTTCTTTCCAATATTTCCTGAGGCTGCACACAGTTAGGAGATGACACATCAACTGTTGGAGGATGATTAAAATTTGTTGGAAAAGCAAGACAAGGCTTCAATTGAGATAGGAATGTATGATGGACGGCTACTTGAGGTGGTAGAGACAACTTGTAGGCAACTGGACCAATCCTTTGTAGTATCTGGTAAGGGACATAGTATTTAGCTGACAGCTTCGAAAAGGTCTGGTTAGAGATAGTGAGTTGTCTATAAGGTTGGATCTTTAGGTACACCCAATCTCCCTTTTCAAACTGCCTATCTGTTCTGTATTAATAGGCCATGGAAACCATTCTTTGTTGAGCTCTAGCTATGTGGAATTTGAGCAACTCGACCTTAAACTCTCTAGTAATCAAACTTCTATCCACCTCCTCCTCTGCAGAGTCCCCAGGAACATAAGGAATATGGAGAGGTGGTGGTTGTCCATAAAGAGCCTCAAAAGGAGTTGTTTGGATTGCTGAGTGGAAGGTGGTGTTATACCACCATTCTGCCAGGGACAAATAGCTGGCCCAGTCCTTTTGACTATCAGCACAAAAACACCTCAAATATGTCTCAAGGGTTCTATTGAGTACTTCTGTTTGGCCATCTGTTTGAGGATGATAAGCCGTAGATGTGCTCAATGTAACCCCTTGCATTGCAAATAATTCCTGCCAGACTTTGCTCATGAATATAGGGTCCCTGTCATTGATGATGTTTTCAGGCATTCCATGGAGTTTATAAACTTAATTTAAGTACAGTTGAGCGACAGAAGTGGCTGTGTAAGGATGGCTAATGCTGAGGAAGTGCCCATACTTTGTAAGTCTATCAACAACAACTAGTATAGTTGTCTTGCCCTTAGACCTTGGCAGCCAATCTATGAAGTCCATGTTTAAGCTACCCCAAGCAACATATGGTATTTGTAGTGGTTGGAGAAGGCCTGGGTAAGCAACACTATCATATTTGCTCCTCTGACAGGTTGCACACTGCCTCACAAACATAATTACATCTTCCTTCAGTCCCTTCCAGTAAAAAAGGTTTGAGATCCTTTTGTAAGTGTTCTTAATTCCTGAGTGCCCTCCCACAGGTTTTTCATGCCAGATGAGGAGGATCTCTTTCTTCAAAGTTGGTTCATCCCCTACTACCAACTTAACCTTTCTACTTAGTCGTTCATTCATAAATGTGAATTCCTTGTGTCCTTCCTCCTGTGATACTACCTTGGCCAGAATGACTTTGGTAAGAGGATCCCTCTCCCAGCTATTTTTGATCTTTTCGAACAGCTCACTGACCCCATTCATTAACATCATTGATGCTACTTCTCCCGTTGGTACTCTGGACAAAGAATATGCAGCCTTGTTCTCCCTCCTTTTTTTGTACTCTATTTCAAAGTGGAATTGCATCAGCTTGGCGATCTATTTCATTTCAGAACCTGTATGAAGTTTTTGATCTAATAAAAACTTCAGAGCCTTCTGATCAATCCTCACAATGAAATTTTTGCCCATCAAATACTGAGACCATTTAGTAACAGCTAGAACTAGAGCCAATAGCTCTTTGTCATACACAGACAACCATTAATGTCTCATGGAAAGACCCTTGCTGAGGTAAGCAATAGGATGGCCCTCTTGCATTAAGACAACTCCAATTCCATAGTCACAAGCATCTGTTTCTACAACAGAAACAACACAATTATTAGGTAAGGCAAGTACAGGGGCTGAAGTCAGTGCTTCCTTCAGTTTCTCCATGGCCTGAGTGGCCATTTCAGACCATTTGAAACCCATCCTTTTTTAATAAATCAGTTAGTGGCTTGCTGATTATCCTATATTGCTTGATGAACCTCCTGTAATACCCTGCTAATCCCAAGAACCCCCTTAGCTCCTTCACATTCTTGGGTTTAGGCCATTCCTTAACTGCAACAATTTTCTTAGGATCAGTAGATACCCCATCAACAAATATCACATGCCCTAAGTATTCAACTCTACTAGCCCCAATTGAACACTTGGCTTGTCTCACACAGAGCTTGTGCTTCATTAGCAAGTCAAATGTTGTTTTAAGATGAACCAAGTGTTCAGATAAATTCTGACTGAACACCAAAATGTCATAAAAAAACACCAATATGCACTTCCTTAAATGCTCTCTGAAGATATGATTCATTAGACTTTAGAAAGATGATGGAGCATTGGACAATCCAAATGGCATCACTAAATACTCATAGTGACCTTCATCTGTTCTAAAAGCTGTTTTGACAATATCTTCATTGGCCATCCTGATCTGATGATAACCTGCTCTAAGATCTATTTTAGAGTAGATCTTTGAACCTCTCAATTCCTCTAATAGCTCTTCTATGATGGGAATGGGAAATTTGTCTTTAATTGTCACCTTGTTGAGGCCCCTATAGTCCACACATATCCTCCAACTCCCATCTTTTTTGCCAACCAGAACCACTAGTGAAACATAAGGACTACAACTTGGCTGCACAATGCCTTGCTCCAGCATGTCTCTTATCAACTTCTCAATTACATCCTTCTGTAAAGATGAGTATCTATATGGCCTCAAGTTCATAGGGTTGCTTCCTACCTCCAGTGGTATTTTGTGATCAAATGGCCTTCTTGAAGGGGGTAACCCTTTTGGCTCAGCAAACAACTGAGGATACTCTCGAGTAAGGAACACAATTTCCTTGGGTGTGGTTACTCCCAAGTTCCCCTTTTCCTCCAATGGCACTACTCTGATCATGAACAACTGGGCACCCTCGTTTGCCATTTTTTCCAACCTTTTGGCTTCCACAGTTCTCACCTTGTCCACATGACCTTTCAACACACATTCATGCCCTTGGTAAGTATAGCCTAAAGTTAACTCTTGAAAGTTCAACTTAATATCCCCTAAAGGAAGCAACCATTGTACCCCTAAGATCATGTCACAAGATCTGAGAGATATCAGTAAGAAATCATTTGTGTAAGTCAGTTTCTCCATCATCGATGAAAATGTTTTACACAACTCCTTGGTTTGCCTATCATGCCCATCAGCCACGTTGATAACATGAGTTCTGACAGCTTGAATGTTTCCTTGGAGTTCCCTCGCAAGTCCTCCATCCATAAAGTTGTGGGAACTCCCTGGATCAATCAATATGTACAAGGGTCTTTGTTGGCAATACCCTTCCACTCTTAGAGTGTGAAAAGTGGGAATGCCATGTAGAGCATAGACTAAAATCTCACAAACCTCCCCTGGCTCTTCCTCATTTCCTGGCTCAGGGGTAGGTATATCCACCACTTCCTCTTCACTAGTTTCTTCTTCTTCCTCCACTTCCAGCAAATACAAAGATTTGGACCCCCCACACTTGTGCCAGGGAAGAATTTCTCCTCACAGAAAAAACACAACCCCTTTTGTCTCCTCTCATTCATCTCAGCAGAGGTCGGTCTTCTGTTAGTGTTCCTGTTAAGATTTAGAGAAACTTCCCTCTTACCCTGCCCAAAATCTCTTTTGGAACCAGTTCTCTTAATAGAAGAGTTGTATGAACTCCTTCTATATTGAGAAACACTAACAAAAGAGGATGGTCTAGCTATCTTAAGCTGGGCATTAACCTGAGCTTCAGTGTTTCTGGCTAGCTGGTAGGCTTGAGGAAGTGAAAATGGTTTGTGGTTCTTGACAGTATAGCCTATCTCAGGCTTGAGTCCAGTAATGAACCCACTAATGGCATATTCTGGCAAGATTGTAAGCCTGGTCATGATCTTATCGAACTCATTCTGATAGTCTTTAACTGATCCAGTTTGTTTGACCAGCTTCAATTCAGCCATCGGATCTTCAAACTCAGTTCCAAATCTGTCCATGAGAGCAAACATGTATTCATCCCACGTAGGATAAGGCAAGTGTTGCCTACTCTTTATGTATGCTAAGTGCCACTCTATGGCTAGACCATCAAAGTGTAAGGAGGCTACTCTCACCTTTTGATTTGGAGGTATTTCATCGAAGGAAAAAAATTGATCTACCTTGTAGATCCACGACCTGAGATCTACTCCATTAAACCTGGGAAACTCTATTTTGGACAACCTGGACATGGAGTTGAAGAAGTGACCATGGGCAGGAGGTTGAGCTCCTCCTTCTCCAGGGGTTCCCATGGTTGGATGGTTTTGGAACCCTCCATATGGCATCTGTGTTTGGCCTCTAGTGTGCATCTGAAAGTGAGTTGAGCTTCCAGCCCCCATGTGTCCTGCAGGTCCACCTCCCATAACAGGAGTATGATGCATAGACCCCCCTAATGGTGACTGGAACTGAGGTAAAGGCCTCATTCCCAGTTGATAACCACCAGGGGTAACCATGGTTGGAGCTCCTCCTGTTTGAGATGCTGAGACCCACGCCATAGGTTGGACAGAAGGAGTGTAGATCTCACCAGCTCCCTCAGTCTCTTCATGGTTCTTTCCTTTGTCATTTTTCTTTACAGCATCCAAGGCTTCCTTCAGCTCAGCAAAAGACTTCTCATGTTGTTCCTCTAATTGGTTCTGCCTGACAGAGAAGTTGGCTAACTCCATTGTCATTCTGTCAAGTATCTCTTTGATATCCCTAACCTCATTCGCCATTTTTGTGTATCCACATAGCTCAAGAAAGTGCTCTGATACCAAATGATGCAACTAAGATAAAGAAAAGTAATGAAACAGTAAATAATAGTAAAGAACTAAGAAAAGGAAAGAAAGAGAAAAGGAAAAAGAGTAAAGGACAAGCTATTCTCTATTTAGCTAAACAATTCTTTTCATAGCTGCAAAAAGAACTATTACAATGCTTAAATAGCCAAGACACTCCTTGGTGATAGTATGAAAAGTAATTGCCCAGCATTGGACCTAAAGTGTCCAATCACTCAAACATTAAGGGCAATTTTGACAATAACATAAAATGACTTTAAAACCCATTGGACTAAACTGACAATATGAAACTATTCTTCTCAAATGAAATCCTAACCAACTTAACGGCTAGGTGCAACCCCTCAAGCACTCAGTACTAGCTTACCCAGCTTCCGACTTCATTCTTGCATCAGGTAAGTATATATAAATTATGTATTTATATATTTGAGAATTTTTCAGAACTCTGTTTGTATATTTCGTTTGTCAATATACAAATTTTGAATTTATACAATCAAAAACCAAATTATATTAATTCTGAATTTATACAATCAGAAAATCGAAAAGCAAAATTTCCCGAAATTATAGCTACAGATTAAAATTAATCAAAACTCTAGCTATATTACATAATATACTCTAGTTGTTTGCCATTTCTCATAATTTTCCCTTAAGTAATTGGGCCAAAAATATTTACCTTAATAGTGTATATATGTAACATAAATTCATTGTTGACTGAACCTACAGATAAGGAAAAATCAAAGGATGGTCAAAGATTATCTTAGCCCATGCTCTAATCTAATCAAACATTAATTTTTTTAAGAACTAGAGAAGATGACAAGCAACAAGAAATTAACATAAACATAAAAAGCTTATACTAGATTAATTTGATTATATTATATATAATAACCCTCACAACAATTATAAAAAAATTAGTATAATCTCGCAAGTAGAGGGTCTGAGGAGGATAACGTGCACACAAATCTTACTTCTATCTTGAAAAGATAGAGAATTTTTTTCTCAATAAAACGATTAAAAAGAGACGGTAACAACAAGTAGAAACACTAACAAGATCATATATCATAAACTTTTATAGGTTCATAGTCTAGAGACGAATGGCAATAACAATAACAACAATAAAATATTGTTGCAATGACAAACTAGCTTGTTTAAGATTCTTATTTTCATCTTTGTATCGAAGGCTCTTGTCACATTTACGCACTTCATTGATCGATTTAGTCATAAAATTGACTACTTGTCCGTAATTTTTGTCCTTATAAAGAAGGAACGGGCGTCTTGATGCAAACATCGGTGACTAAATCTCCCTTCACAAGTGTAGATGTGAAGAGGATGGAGAAAATAACATATGTAAAAAATGAGGTAGCCATTTAATTTCTTTTATTACTTTACTCACAAAATTATAACCAAATGTTATAATGGAGCTACCCCTATTTATATAATTTGAGCTACCCCTATTTCTATAATAATGAATTTAAGACAAGCCTATCTTATACAAGTCTACTTTTATGTTATAGCCTTCATGCTCTTGATCTGACGGTCCTCATTCTCCAACTAGTCATTTTTTTAAAATTTTTTTATTTATAAATTCAATAATATTTAATTAAGATTATCTTTAGTAAACTCATCAGTTATTGTACAATAAAATGTAGTCAAACTTAAAGTAAGAAAGGCATTATTAAGCGTTGAAAAATAATTCAATCTATATATTGTTATAATAACGCTACAAATACATTACGATACAAAATAATACATTATATAGCGATAAGAAATAACATTCGAAATATGCGGTTCAACTTTCAAATACCATTTTTAGGGGAGAAAAAGGTCATATGCTCAATAAACAAACAAAATAAAACGAGTATATAAAAACTTAAAAGGGGCACAAGAGAGAAGCTAATCGTGTTTCAACAACAACATACTCTATGAAATTACACAAGTTAGTTCTTAGGAGGATACTGTATACACACCGTTACTCCTATCTTATGAAATAGAGAAACTATTTTTGATAGATTCTCGACTAACCACACTGCTAATTCCAAAACTTAGAGAGTGAAGGCAACTAGAAGAGAAAATAGCAAAGAAGACATTAAAATTGGCCTTTCATATTTGTAATTATTTGCTCCATTTTTTTTAGGTCCCTTTCTAAGAAGGTCTGGTCCACCATAAGCTCCTCTTTTTTGATGAACAATTTTATGAACATGTTTATCTTCATCCTTGATGCTCTTGGTACTTGTTGAGTCAAGCATTAATGTATCATTTGCAACTACAAACAATTTCAAATAAAATATTTAAGTTATGTACACTGTCAGTACGTATAATTGAACTTATTACGTAGTAGCTACGTTACGTATCATTTGTTTTAGATAGATGAAAATTGGAGACCAAAATTACTTACTCTTTTCCTTGTTTTCATTTTGCAAGATGAGTTCATTATTTGTGGATTTTGGGATGACGGTGCAAGATGAGTATGGCAAAGTTTTCAAGAATATAATGAGGCAAAGCCATGAAACTAATACAAGAATTTTCATGGTGTTTATTGTTGTGAAATTTGTTTTACCTAAGAGTTAGGGAAGTGTTTTAGGGCTATTTATAATAATTTATTCAATTGTGCAAAGAATCTTTAAAGATTGGCAAAGAATATATCTAACGAACCAAATTAAAGTTGTGGTAGAGGTAAATGTTTCATCATCTTTAATCAGAAGTCTCGAATACGAGTCTTGGGTATGCAAACCTTTTATCAGGGGACACTTTATTTTTAATATGAAACTTTTCGGCATATGAAATCAAGTTTAATCGAACTCTAATGTGAGTATCAAATGAGTGGACAATCAAGAAAAAAAAAGTTCAAGTGCAGCCAATGTGCTAGTTTGGAGAAATACAATGTCTTGCTTTACACGGTATAGACTTAATGTGTCGTATTCGTAGTTTCTTGTCCTTTGATTTCTGTTATTATCTATTGTTTCTTTGCTTTTGTTATCACGATATGTTGTCGTTGTTATCGTTCCATTTTTCGTGTGCTAGGTACTGATTTCTCCATTATTTGTATGTCTGCTTTACATTTTATTTCTTTTTTTAAAAATTGCTTTGATATACGTTATTTGAGTTGAAAATCTTTTGAAAATAACCTCTTTATCTTCAGTTCTCCACAAAATAGGAAGAAAATATGTGTACACTCTATCCTCTCCGGAAGTCACACGTGGGATTACATATTGTTGGAACCAATTGGACTTTGAATTAAAATTTAGGGGCTGTTTTAATTTGAAAATGAAAAGTAGTGAAAATGAATAAAAATACCAAAAAAAAAAAAAAAAAACCCCAATCCATAATACACATGTGTGGTGGAACTAAAAGCATAATATATGGAACCTTTTTTGTAGAATCTAATTCTCATTTTACAAATCAAATTGGCTTAGTCATAAAGATTGCTGGATCAAGATTTTTTTTTATAAAAAAAATTACTAGATATTTAAAGGAATTATCATATAGTAACTCATTATATTTCACTATATATAAATCTGTTTGACTAAATATAAAAAATTAAGAAGAAAAAAAACTTGAAATTTGTAAACATGTTATGATATTTGTACAGTAATAAAAAGTTTAAAATCAAATTGTTTTCAAATAAAGAAAATAATGTCACATAAAGGTATGTGTAAATGTTTTATCAACGAAGTTAATAATTTTTTTAATTTAATTCTAAGAATAAAGATTGTTTTGTCAATAAGATAAGGTCATGAAAAGGAAGGAATTGATTCCAAACAATCTTATAGAAAAAAGGAGATTTTAGATAGACAATGGAATAATTTAATGCACCATTTTTGCAAAATCTAGTGTCATATTTCAAATTAAATGCTTTTGCTTTATACCTTTTGTTTGCTCATATTTCAAAAGGAATTTTGGCAAATAAATTATTTCTTGTTTCACTCAATAAGAACCGTCAAGTGATTCTTGAAAGCTTTCAATACACTACTATAAACAATGAAAATTCTCAAGACAATATCGCGAATACCAATCTAATTATGTGACGTGTAATTAAGTCGTTAAACTCATTCCCACTATACTAAACCGATTCTCAATGACAAAAAGTAAAACGTTAAAGCAACATGAAGTGCCTTCCCTAAGCTTTTCTGAGCTTCATGGCTTAAGCGTGCCTTGAATGAACCTTTGACAACACAAATCAAGACATTCTAACAATGTAGGGAAGAACGAAAGATGAACAGAAAACCAGAAAGGATTGAACTACAATCAAGCATGTGTTTTTTGACTTAAATGTAAAAAAATTTACCCTTTCACAGTCTTCAAGACACAATTTTTGCCTCTTCGAGTGGTTGAACATGGCAGCTCAGCTTTGATTAGTGTAGAAGCAGTTCCTCCCTGATTCACAAATAAAGGTTTCTGAGATCAATAACTGATGCATAGTTTCATGTCATACACAATTATTGTCTTAAACTCGAGATAACAAAAAAGCACTTGCATGTATGTAATACAATAAGCATTAGATTAAAAACTACCCCTTGGTTGGGAGATATTTGAGTTCTTGCAAACTGTGTGCTAAGTTGTTCTTGCACATCATATTCATCGACTTCCTGCTGTCTAGAGTAGAATCTAGCACCAAATTCACTGTTTTCGCGAAGAGGGTCCAAGGATCTGTCCTCAACTGGGGCAGAGAACTGCGCCAACTTACTAAGCTGGTCATTGGTGTCTGGCTCAGAACAACGACTCTGAGTCTGGCCCTGCACCTATACAACATAAATGACACAACTTGTGGCTACTGAAAGTGTAGACCATAAGAAAGTAACAAATAAAATAAAAAAGGAAACACCTTTTTAAAATGGGAAAGTTCTTTTTTTCTTGGACAAATAACTAAAATAACCAACAATTAATCCCCCTTGGTTTTTCCTGCCATCATCTAATTATCGGGTGATAGGGGTATCGGAAACAACTTCTCTATCTCTACGAAGTAAGGGTAAGGTCTCCGTAGACTCCACTTTCCTCATATTACACTGGGTATGTTATTGTTGTTGGGATATAATTATCAGGTACTCACATTGGTATCGGCAAGACCTCCCTGATTGGCATCCTGACCAAATAGTTCAGCTTCAACTTCTTGTTTGAGTTTAAGAATATTGTTCCTCAGTTGCAGCAACTGATCTTGAGTATACCTAACGCGACCTCAAAACGAGAGTCTCCAGTAGTCTACAATGATAAAAGAATAGTCATCAAGACACATATCATAAAGGAAGTTCCTATATATCAAATTTCAACAATAAAAAAAGGCATATCCATTTTACTACAAATGCTCACATTGATATCTACATGATATCGACGAGGATTTTCACCAAACAGTTCAACTTCAACTTCTTCTTTGATTTTAAGAATATGATTGGAAATGTTAACCACCTAAAAAACATAAGGAAGACACATATCGTAATTGAATTGAATCTCAACAAACAAACAAAGACGTTTTTGAGTAACAACAAATGTAAACAAACATCAACAACACATACATATTTACCAAGGAGTCCAAGTAAAGAGAGTTGATAATCAAAAACACAGTTGAAGATGAAATGCAAAATTAAGCATTTCTGAGATATATATATAAAGAAAATGAAAGGTTTTGTTGCTGCCTTGAACTCTTAAACATCAATGAGTAGTATTTACTTCAAATTCACCTGGAAAAATGAAAAGGCAAACATTTCTCATATTCGTATGCTTCTACAGTTCTACTCTCTCCGTTTCATATTACTTGGCGCATTTAGACAACTCAACTATCGCTCCAGACTCCCCTTATTAGAATAAAGTGCATGTAATTCAACTATTACTTCCTCCGTCTCAAAATAAGTGTGTTTTAGCTCATTTCACGCCCATTAGAAACACAAGGTATAGTTTATTAAGCTACATGTTTCTTGAAAATTGAGTATATTATAAAGAATTTTTTCTTTAATATAAGGATATAGTTAGAAACAATTACTATTATCTCACTTGAATTCCTAAAGCAATACTTATTTTAGGACAATTTTTTTAAATTAAAGCTACACTTATTTTGGAACGGGTGAGTAATTAATTCGTTCAAAATCTAAACAGTAAAGGGCTAACTGATTTACTTTATATGTGCCGTGAGATATTAATATTAAGGAGACATTTGGTTACTGGTTAGAGTAACGTCAGTATTAGTAGTACATGAATTAGTTACGTAGGTATTAGTAATGCATAAATTAATTATGAAGGTATTAGTACTATAGAGATTGGTTATAAGATAGATTTTTGGCAACTCTGAAACTCAACAAGATGCAAAATTTTCTTAAACTTCATGTCAAGACAAAACCAGAAAAACAAATCGAAACGAAAGGAGTACATTCCTTTCAATATAAACACAATTTTTTTTTTGTGACTCGTCTAATATGAAACTAAAAAGACAAGAAATCGAACAAAATCCCAAAGTAGAGTGAATAGACCAAACAAGCATCATATATTTAACACAAACAAATGATAGATCCACCACAAAAACAACACTTGTAACATTCAAATCCTGAATCTACCTCTGCCCTCTAGGCATCAACCGGGATATAGGAACAACCCATTTGTTGTTATCCAATACCATACATATCAGGCATCATAGACAACTGCGGAGGCAGACGTCTTGTGCTCAATGAGGGCGACTTACTAACCAATGGTAGCTGACCTCATCCACCCGGCTGAACCAGTGGCCCATTACCTCTCAGCATATAGAGCAGGATCTAGGAACTTCCCGGTTGTCATTGTCCATCCCAGGCATACCAAGCATCTTCCTAGTTCCGAGCATTCCAGGAATCATATCACTAGTGCCTGGCCGATTGATAGGTAAGGGACCATGACTCAAATTCTGCTGAGCCAGAGGACCATGAGAAATTCTCAAGCTTGCAATGGAACTAGGACACAAACCCAAGATCTTCCCTGCTTCTGAGTGAATCATAGTGATGGTTTTTGCCTTCACCTGTGCAAAAAGGAAAGAACATTAGATCATAAGAGTATTTTTAGGCATGAACAGATAACAACTCCAAGATAGAAACAATGATGTGCCACCTCATCCCGCCTACGGACCAAGTTACTTGGACGTAAATCCAGCACATCACAAACCATAAGCCTCAGCCGTGGACCCAACTGAGGATTTGTTGAAAGCTCCTTCAGCCGACTAAAGTACACATCGTTGATGCACCTTGATTTTTCGTTCTTATCAAGCTGCTCGCAGATGATATTGAAGACCTGACAAATGGCTTCAACATTCTCCTCTTCGGGACAAATTTTGCGATCTTGTCCGAATAGCTCCTGTTAATAAAAAACCAGCAAAGACAATCATTTGTACAGTTCAAGGAATTAAAAGCCATCAATCAGCTTGGAACAAAAGGACTTAAGCAAAAGGTAAGCAATTAACAACCTGAACAATGTGATGAACAATATTTTCCAGGATAATTTGTTGCTTAAAAAGCTCACAAATAAGTCTAATATTCCCAAGATAGCGCAATTTGATCAACCATTCTTTGTCCTTACGTTCTGACTCCTGCTCAGGGGCTGTCATTTGCCTCGCCTCTTCCCGCAGTTTGTGAGCACTTTCAAATGCCTCCTGACAGTTATTAAGTAGAACACGCTTGAACGTGATCACTTTTCCACCAGGTTCATAAGAAGGAAATGAAGGCAGCTTTTCATTGAGATCAGAACAGAGTTGGGCATACATTGAGGAAAATGTTGGTTCCTGTATAGCCTTGTCAAATATCAAGGAAACAACAACCTAGAGTGAAGATGAAAACACGTTAAATCTCCAAGGTGAACGATGGAAAATTTGAACCGAAAACAACAACAAAAAGATATGTATATATGGGAGGACAAACCGTTAGAGTGTCTGCACTAGTTATCCCGGATATTATCAGTTGATCTTTGAGGAGATCAAATCTCTTCTGAGTTGTCTGGTTAAGTATACTGCAAATCGATATTAGTTAGTTTCAAATAATAGAACTTCCAAATCAAGCAGTCCACGGGCACGTGACGACACATCATGTGAAGGTTTATACCGCAGTCTAAATAACAACGACATTGATAGACTTGATAGCTATCTCTAACATTTTCGCCTAACTTAAATTTTAACTAAGTTTTCTGATAATATATATGGAACAGCCATTCTCTGTTCCACAAGTGCATTCCAACACAGTTATCTGACTTGAAAACTGCAAAATAAATATCACGCAATACGTGGAAAACCATTCAGGCTCGAATGGATGTAAAAACCACAACCTACACTCTTACAAGACTACAACAAAATTTCACTAAAACACCAAGCCAAAGTGGATTAACCCCACAATCCAAAGGACTTGCCCCTTCATAACAATCCTAGACTGTTGCTTCCTTTCAAGCTAACTTTAGTTTGAAACAACAAACTTCAAAAGTGTTTTGAAGCTATTGCATTCACTAGAGTTGACACGAGAGAATCTGCTTCGACTTTTGAAACAAAGTTCTTTTAAGATTGAGAGAATTGAACCATAATCAAGCATGTATTTTTTGAATTAAATGGATAACTGTTACAGAGGGGGGAAATACCTCATCACAGTCTTAAAGAAACGATTTTTGTCAGAAAAGTTGCTTTTTCGAGCCATTGAGAATAGCAGCTCAGTTTTGATTAATGTAGAAGCAGGTCCTCCCTGATTCACAAATAAAGGTTTCTGAGATCAAGAAGTACTGATGCATAGTTTCATGTCATATACACAATTATTGTCTTAAACTCGAGATAACAAAAAAGCACTTGCCACTACAAAAGAAAAAGTTTGAGAGATGCGAAGAAAAGGATGTATGTAGTCAAAACAATACAATAAGCATTAGATTAAAAACTACCCCTTGGTTGAAGATGAAAACACATACATATTTAACAAACAGTCCAAGTAAAGAGAGTTGATAATCAAAAACATAGTTGAAGATGAAATGCAAAATCCGAAACACGAAACAGAATGGTGGAATAAAGATGAAGAATTTGACAGCTGATATAAACAGACTCCGGAATAATTTGTTCATTAGCAACATATAGTAAATCCTGCAGGCGTTAATCTTTGCAAAAGACTTAAATAAAGCACAATCACAACTCTCTAATATCCCTTTTGAGCATTTCTGAGATATAAATATAAAGAAAATGAAAGGTTTTGTTTCAGCCTTGACCTCTTAA
The DNA here is from genome assembly GCA_029582605.1 of Solanum gracilifrons. Classification (NCBI taxonomy): domain Eukaryota; kingdom Viridiplantae; phylum Streptophyta; class Magnoliopsida; order Solanales; family Solanaceae; genus Solanum; species Solanum gracilifrons. Next base: position 21,095 of record JAJOOH010012394.1, read on the forward strand.
ACATCAATGAATAGCACTTACTTCAAATTCACCTGGAAAAATGTAGAGGCAAACATTTCTCATATTTGTATGCTTCTACTCTCTCCGTTTCATATTACTTAGCACATGTTGACAACTTAATGTGAAGGCTATGGAAGGGGCAGAAGTGAGCATCTCACATTCCTATAGAGAAGCCAAACAGGTGGCTGACTTCCGGGCCAAATTAGCTTCATCGACTGGAAATGGTACCTTCTACTTCTCTTATCAACAGCTCCCGAAAGAAGCGAAGGGGTACTCTTTCAACTAGTTAGGTGGCAACTACCTTGCATAAGAAGAAGATATGACAAATGTATTTTTTTTGCTTATTGTGATAAGTTGTGAATCCAAACACTTAATTGAGTTTGACATTCATGAACTTTGATCTGATCTTACAGATCTATGAAAGTGTAACTAGAGAAGAAAGGAGACTATATTCATTATGAATAATATGAACAGAAATACAATGTATTTATACAAGATGATCACTCATTCTAATTGTCATGAATGATAACTAACTCACTGCACTTTTAACTAACTTCTTATGAGTGCTAATCACCTAGCTGTCAGGCCCACAGTAACTA
>JAJOOH010012395.1:0-29273 GCA_029582605.1 Solanum gracilifrons
CCACCAACTAAACCACATTATTTATTTGAACTTATTTACACAACTTAACAACTTTAACTAGTTTAGTTTTGACTTAATTCCAACAACTAAATTCACCAACTAAACCACATTTTTTATTTGAACTTATTTAAACAACTTAACAACTTTTTAACTTGAACTAGTTTAGTTTTGACTTAATTCCAACAACTAAATCCATCAACAAAATCACATTATTTAATTTAACTTATTTAAACCACTTAACAACTTTTTAACTTTAACAATTTTTTAAAGCTAACTGTCAACAGTAGATGGACACAATTCGATCTTGCAAGAAAATCAATTTTGTCATCAATAGGATCAACTAGTGTTGGTACTTATGCTTAACAAATATATTATTTCTAAATTTAAAGCTAAGTGTCAACACTAGATAGACATAAATCGATCTTGCAAGAAAATCAATTTTGTCATCAATAGAATCAATTAGTGTTGGTACTTATGCTAAACAAATACATTATTCCTAAATTAAAGCTTTATATCAACACTAGATGGACAGAAATCGGTCTTGCAAGAAAATCAATTTTGTCATCAATAGCATCAACTAGTGTTGGTACTTATGCTAAACAAATACATTATTCCTAAATTAAAGCTTAATATCAACACTAGATGGAAACAAATCGATCTTGCAAGAAAATCAATTTTGTCATCAATAGGATCAACCAGTGTTGGTACTTATGCTTAACAAACACTCGATGGACACAAAAAAATTATCACAACATTAAAGCTAAGTATCAATACTAGATGGACACAAACACATTATTGAAAAAAATTGTACTTGAACTTTAGAAATTTAGAAGCACCAACCTTATCTCCTACTTTGATGAAAGAAGCAATATAGTCTTATATCAACTTTTTTAGATGTTGAGCTTCCTCAGTTGCCTAGCACGAAAAGTTCTAAAATTAGTTATATATAAACTTCAAATCCAAGAATATTAGTTATATATATATATATATATATTCAAGTTTTAATAAGTTCAAGTTTTCAATTCAAGTTCATATCTAATTTCTAAACTTAATTAGTTAAATATTCAAACTAATTAGTTCCAAGTTCAAGTTCTAATTTCAAGTTCAAGTCTAAGTTCAACTTCAAATTCTAAGTTCAAGTTCTAAGTTCAAGTTCTAATTTCAAGTTCTAAGTTCAAAGTTCAACTTCAAATTCTAAGTTCAAGTTCAATTTCAAGTTCTAATTTCAAGTTCATGACACTCAAACATTCATCATTTATACTCATAACACTTCATAAATTACTAATTTCTAACTTCAAATTAACACTTTACTAACTAACAATCAATCAAATCCAAAAAAATCTCAATTTAACCTCAAATAACATATTCTCAAGTTCAAACTAGTCCTAAAATAAAAAAATCCTAATTATTCACTAACTAACAATGCCCAATTTTAAAATGCCCAATTTTTTTTAAAAAAAACCCTAAAATAAAAATCTTCACTTCTCTATATCTAAGTAACAATAATCAAATCAAATTAACAATTGAATAACACAACCCAACAAACAAAAACAATAATATACTAACAAACAATCAATTATAATAACTAGAATTGAAAAAAAAAAATTAACACTTACCCTAAATAATTAGGAGAGGCAACAGTGCTCACGACCAGCGACGGCGACGGGGAAGGGCAGCACTGCAGCGACACGATGACCGGCGACGGCAACGGCGAAGGGAAAGGGCGGCGATGTGCAGAGAGATCGATAGAGAGAAGGAAGAGAATAAGGGTGGAGAGAGAGAGAAGAAAATAAGAAAAAACTAGATTTGTCATTCAGATATTTCATAAAAAGCGACAGACAACGTCTCTAAGTCCATCGTTTTTTTTAAAATATAGTTGACCAATATTTTGACCAAAAAGTGACGGACTAGGAGACACTGTCCGTCGCTTTCTCAAAATAATTTTAAAAGTAATTATTTTTATTAAAAAGCGACGGACAGTGTGGCAAATGGCGTTGCTTTTTGGAGCGACGCCATCCGTCGCTTTTCTGTCCGTCATTTTTAGGTGGTTTTTAGTAGTGAACAATCTACCAGTACTGATAGTCAAACATTATAAACTCCATCAGAGGCTGATTCTTTGAACTTGAAGTTATACGATTATCTACTTGGGATAAGATGCTAATGATTTACCAAGATTGTCCTTTTTCTCCAAGTCGTCGTACCTGGTCAAAATCTTATTTCATAAGCGTAACACGCTTTGCATGAATAGCACAAAGCATTGCATCTTCAAACAAATGAACTAAAAAATCTTCAGCAACCTCTTGAATAGCAATTAACACCTCCGCTTGCCAACGAGTTACCTCAGGTGCAAAAAAGTGACTAACTTCTCTAACATGTCTGATGAAAGGAGCAGTTGGAATAACAAGATTCCACGTCTTCTGAAAGTGCCTGATTTCTCGAAGCGCCACTGTCCCTGGCTTGTAACGCTTCTCCTGTTTTGACTTCTGCACTGAAGTTGTTGGCGCAGTCCTTGTACTTTTTCTTGTAGGCGTTGATGGAGTCGTTGAAGGTCCAGCTTCAACAGAAGGTTTGGTGCGACTTCGTTTCACTAAGTGTTTGGTTCTCACCATGGTTGTTGGTGCTGTTGCAGAGAAGAGCATATTTGAGTAACTTGTTAATGGAGGATTTCAATAGTTTGAGAGAGAAATTGAGTTCCCGCTTTATATCATTTTTTTATATTTTGAAGAAAAATAAAGAGGTAGGTAACTTGTACTCAACCCTTGTCACTGCTACTGACATTGACATAATATACCTTTGCTTTTTTTCATTAAATGGTATCTCTAATAATTGATAATATGAAGAAAAAAATGAGAAAATAATAAAAGAGAAAATAAAAATAATTTATTTTATTTTCTTAGAAAGATGAAAATATAGAAAGAGAGAAAAAAAAGAAAAGAAAATAAACTAACAAAAAACGTAGAAATAATAAAATTATTACCAAATGGTATCTTTAATAAAGGATAAAATTAAAAAAAAATAAAAGAGAAAAGAATAAAAAGGAAAATAAAAATAATAAAAGAGAAAATAAAAATAATAAATAAGAATGAACAACAGAAAATAATGATAGGACAAATAGAATAAAATGAGGAAAAAAGGGGTGGGGGGTTATAGGCTGTAATTTTATTTTTTGTTGTTGAGAGAATTAATATTTTTTGAATTACTTTAGATTGGGCTATGGACATGCAATTATGTCAATTTTTTTGCCATTAATTATGAGATCTACAATTTCCTTGTATACCGAACCAAGAAAACCTTTCTCGGCCTTGATATATGATTTTATACAAACTAAATTTTATCTCTCCTCTTCACATTCTCTATTTGTCTCCTAAAATCACTCCTACACTTTCAATTTGAAATTCAAAATTCATCGTCTCCCTCCTAATCGTGTTTTCACTTTTGCAGGTAACCGCCTTGATCGTTTCTCAACCTCTTTGTTTTTTTTGTCTTTTAATCTGTATATGTATTATAATTTTTATTTTTTGGCTAAATTTTTCTCTTAAGTCTATCATCAGTCATTAGATTCTCAGCTTTTTTCAAAAATAAATTAGATGATGAAACTCAATCTAAGAGGATTACGAGAGGTATGCCATTGCATGTCCAAGTGGTTGGTAATTCACCTTCGTTTTCACTAGGTTTAACACAAAATTTTGAAGTCAACGCAGGGTTTATTGTGAAATCTAGACAAATTCTAGTGGAAATTTCTATTGAAGAGTTGAGATCCAAGAAAAACAATAACTCAGTTACATTGCAACAAGTTATCAAAAATGACAAGACAAGCGACATTAAATTAGTCAAAGGAGGAAATAAGAGAGAAGTCAAAGAAAGTAATTCTAATAGTAATCAATCGAGAACATCTGACGGGGTTATGTCTGGTTCATCAGATCACGATAAATTTGAAAAACATCATATATTTGTACAAAGCCTTGATGTATATAAAGTTTGTATTTTTTATAGTTATTATGTATATACATATATACAAATTGTTCATGTATATGTATATTTCATATATTAAATCTTATCTCTGTATATATATAAAGTTTATAGTTATATATAAACACAAACAATTCTTATTTATACAAAATATAAAATATTTGTATAAAAGTATATAATTGTATATAGTAATTAATTTGTATAAATATTCGATTTACACACTGAAATATCTTTTTCTTCATGTTTGTATAAGGAATTAGATTCACGTGCAAACTTGTATCAAAAAATGTCCCCCACATAAATGCGAGGGTGGAGTCCAAGGTGGACTCGAATCGATATCACATGCATAAGCAGATGAAAAGGGAATTAGACTAAAATAAATAAATAAAAACACAAGTCCCCGCACACACATGGTCCAGTAATCAACTCATAATGAAGACAAAACATACAACACATTTTTAAGAAATAAAGATCAATGCCACAAACTAAAGCATTTTTAACAGAAAAGAAATAAAGATATTTTCAAAGGAAAGAGATGACCATGGTAACTAATTGGAACTGAGATATGCTATTTAATTAAGGTAACTTCCTGAATTAAAAGAGAAAGAAAATGTAACATAAGTGAAGGCAACACAAAGGCAATAGTATACTAAATAAATTTAGCCACTAAACATAAATACACAATGCAAGAAGGCTGCTGAGGGAATTACATTTAAGCAATTATAGTCAACCAATTTATGCTTCCACGGTCCAACATAGAGACAAACCTATCCGAACTGAACCCGAAAGAACTGGCATAGCGACTCAAGATCGAAAAGAGATAAAGCAACAAAGTTTATATTTTTTTTTCTTTTAACTATAAATTTCGCTACAGAACTAGGTAATCCAAAACAGAGAAGAACAACATGATTTATTCACAACTTTGCAGATTAAACTTACATTAAAGAAAAAAAAACCATTTTTATTTCTAATTAATCAAAACAATTTAGCTTATAATCTTAAAGAGAAAGCTGGAAAAAAAAGAACTTACGGAAACAGAGAAGGGGGGATTAATTCTGAAAACATAGAACTGCCATAAACAACCGAGATACCAAAACGAAATTATCAAATTCACAATTTCTCAATGCAAAATTTGTAACAACACATTTAACAGCGCTATGGCATCAAAGTTTGCCCAAAATTGAATGTTATGTAGTGAAATTGGCTAAAATTTAAATGAGATGAATTAATATAATCAACTAACAAACTTCTTAATTTCAACAAAATAAAATAATAAATCTAATTAAACTAAATAGCTCAAAATTAAAACTAAACTAATTTAATAAAAATATTAATTAAGAAATAAAATCTTTTGAGATGATTTTCAAATATTCGTAACATATACTAATTATATACATAATTATGTAAAACATATATATCATCTAAAAATTATAAAAATGATAAAATTAATTAAAAATAACTTGATTTTTTTTTTAACTTTATAAAAAATTAATTATTTCAAATCGTTCGAAATTCAAGAAGCTCGATGGTTAATTTATATTGTGGAGGTCTAAAATTGGGTGTCAACATCTTTCGATATTTTTTTCGCGAGGCTTCTTTTTTGGCCTACCATGAGGTCTCTTGAATTTCGGAGACAATACTTCATCAGTTTGTATGTATTCTGGTATCACCCATTCAGTTACATCTAGTAAAGGATGTATAGGCATGTTATAAATCTTCAACATAGTCTTTGATTTGTATAAATCCGAGAAATATTCATCTGGTTCTAGGCTTTTCCGCTTCAACACAACACAATCATGTTCATAAGGTATTTCCTTTTATTGAAATCTGCGACGGGTGCATGTTTTTTTTCTAAGTTGAACTAAATAATTTCGTCCATCATCGTTCACATTGTGCACATATTCAGTTAAGGGCACAACCTGTTCATATATATATATATATATATATTTATATATTAAAAATGGAAAAATTACCTTGCTACGCATCCTTTTTTACCCTGTTTTTTATTATTCTCTGTCATTCTAAAAAATTACAAAAATCCCTTATTTTCCATAATTTCGCTCACTTATCCGGACACATCACTATAAACTATCACCCCAAAATTATTTTTCCTTTTTTCACGCCTAAAATAACTCCATGGTATCACCAATTATCTCCATTTTACTATATTTTTGAATTTCAAATCTTTTCTCTTTTCGATTTATGATTGCAAGTTATTGAAGAGGTAGTTCTTCTTCATTTTTTTTTTATCTTTATCCATTTTTTTCTTTCCACTTCATAGATACCAATCTTTTTTTTTTAGCTTTTTTCATCTACAGATTTAGTCAAAGAAGGATGTATTTTAAACTTCAAAATTTATTATGGAAAAAACATCCAAAAAAGAGGGAAAAGGTCAAGTTGTTGGTGGCTTCGGTAAGGAATTTGGGTTGAGATTCATGGGTGACGTCATTGTTGAAAGTGAAAAAAGCTACGGAAATCGATACAAATCAAAAGAAAAAGCGTAGAAGGATTTCTTCATCATTTTTTTTTGCTTTCAACAGATCTGATTGTTGACTTTTTTTTCTATTTTTTTGTTATTCATCTTTTTCTGATACATATAGGTTCACTTTTTAATGTATCTAGTTTTTTTGTTTCTTAAATTAATGTATATTGCATTCGTTTCAACATTATGATACATTACAATTTTATCAAGAGTTGTTGGTGGCTCTGGTAAGAGATTTTGGTCAAGATCCATGGATGACTCCATTGTTGAAAGCGAAAAAAAGCTACTAGAGTTGATACAGAGCAAAGGAGAAAGTGTGGAATAATTTCTTTATCATTTTTTTGTTGCTTTTAGCAGATCAAATTGTTGATTTTTTTTTATTTTTTTGTTGCTTTTAGCAGATCAAATTGTTGATTTTTTTTTATTTTTTTGTTGCTTTCAGGAAATCTTTTAATGTATCTAGTTGATTTGACTCTTAAGTTAATGTATAATTCTTTCGTACATTTGTGATACATTACAATTTTATGATGTGCAATATATCATTTTCAAATATTAGTTTTGATACATAACCCTAATTTATTGAAACACAAATTAGTATATATCATGTTCATAGTTATGTATTGGATACACAACTATTACAAATTTTGCTATTTTTTACTACCGATACATACACCCAACTTTATCCAACTAGTATAAGGCTATGTATCTGTAGACACTATCAAATAGTAGAATGCTATGTATATGTAGGCACTACCAAATATTACTGTTGATACATAAACACTAATGTTTTATAAAAAATTAGTTTGTATCATATTCATAGCTATGTATATGAAATATAACTTTGTTATGTGTATAACATAGTTATGTATCAGATGTTGAAATGTGTCACATGTTGTTATGTATCTGCAGCACTGTTTTATATACAAATCAATATATATTATATTCATTGTTTTTTTTTTTGTATATGATACAAAACTATAAAAATTATCGACTTTTTTGGATCTGTTATGATTTGGGAGAGATTTGAGAGAAGAAAATTTGAAATGTTTGGAGCTATTATTAGGGAGAGAGTGACATCAATTTGATTTGCATGACTTGAGAATTGATATTTAATTTTATATTAAATTTTCTTTTTAATCTCAATAAACTAATTGTATAATGTATCAAATGTGATTTATCCAGAAGATTGAAGTGTATCTGGATGACAGCAATTTTAGGGGATTTTGTAAATTGAAAAAAAATAGAAATAGAATGTAATTTGCTCCTTAATACTACGAAATTCCTAATTTTTTTATTATTAGCGTTTAGCGAATTATAAAAAATGCTCGCCCGTTCCCATCTTCTCCTTTGTTGTTGTACACCAATGATTAACAACTTTTAATATTCCATATTTGTATGTATTACTTGTATAATCACCACTATTTCAAGATTAGCAAGTGAAAAGACGTATCGAGTTGAAATGAGACAATTCTAAGTACAAGGGAACGTTATGTTAATAACTTAAAATAACAATAATATATCAAATGTAATTCTACGAGTGATGTTGTTATGACTTGCTAAGAAAAATGTGTTGAGCTTTCCTTCTTTAAAGGATTGAAAAAGTGAAAATTATACCAACCGATGCATAATACAATCTTCCTTTTAACTTTTAGTGCAACGCTTTTAATATCTTCTAAATAAATATAAAACTGATTTTTGAATATCAAGCGGGGATAGCTCAGTTGGGAGAGCGTCAGACTGAAGATCTGAAGGTCACGTGTTCGATCCACGTTCACCGCATTATTTTTTTAAATCTTTTCCCAATTGTATAACACAAATTATTTTTATTTTTTTTAACCTTTTCCCAATTGTATAACACAATTTATTAGGAATGGAAATTTGTTATATAATCAACATTTTTGAACATTAAATAAGATGGAGTCAATTTTGTGGAGATCAAACGTGGGCACCAATTGGAAAGTGAAACTATTTTGAGCTACTAAAAAAAAACTAGTAGTAGAATCAAAATGGTTCAACAAAATATAGAACATGGTTTAAAAAGTATAGAAAATTGTTGAATAAATTAATCCCTATATGAAAAGGAGATTGTCTTTAGAAAAAATAAATAAATTATTCCTGGACCCTGGTTGAGGGACAATATATGGATAAAAAGTTTTGGGGACTCATTTGTTCCCCATCGAATATGAACAAAGAATTTTAAGTATAAAAAGAATCGAATATTCGTATATATCTTGTTACTAGTTTTTTAGGGAACAAAATCATAAAGTTATATAAATATAAAAAGAAAATAATATCTTACTAGTGTAAAAGGATTATACAATTATATATTAGTGTATGTTAGTGAAAAAATATTTAATGGCCAACAGAATGCAATAGAGATAAGAGAGTATCATAAATTTAAAAAGAGGAAAATATCTACTATATAATTAATAGGTTTTCCTACCTTCTTAGGAGCCGTTTGATTACTGGTTACACAAGAATTCAAGTTTAAAATTAGCATAATTTGTGAGTTTCATAGTTATAAATAGGGGAAAATAATCTATGCGTAAAATTTAGTATAAATTATACAACGAATTAATATTTTTCTCTTTTTCACATAAAGTATAACATTGCTAATATACACAATATTTTGGTTCATATTTTTCTTTTTTTATAGCTAAATACATGTATAAAATATGAGCAAATTTATGTATTATTATATATAACATAGAAAAAAGAATAACTAATAATCTCTCTGTCTTAATTTATGTGGTGCCATTTAATTTGTCACAAAATTTTCTTTTTTAAAAAAAGGAAAAAACTCTTAAAATTAGTGGTCTAAAACACATGCATATTAACTAGTTGTATGACTATAAATCATTTTATTACGGATAAAAAGAAAAATTTAAAGTTAAGTGTCAGGACAAGTCGAAAGAGCTTCGATACTTAAGTGACAAGACAAGTTGAAAGAGCTTTGATAGTTAAGTAACAGGACAAATCGAAAGAGATTCCTTCCATTAACTGAAGATTAAAGTTAACCTTCAACATAAGACAATCTTCTGATAAAGGGGAAGAGGAAAAGCACCACTGATTTTGTGGCACTAGATGTGTTGATATATTGCAAGGCAGGAATAAGTTCACAATATTTGAAATCCTAAACATATGACATTCTTTTTCAAAAGAACTAAAAAAAACAAAAAACGTGCTGCATAAATTAAGATATAAAAATACTATCTAGTACATAAATAATCATTATATTATTAATACACATATATCTAATTTATACCTTACTACTCTAACCCAAATTAACCAACCCTTTTTAATTATTGTTAAGTTTTTCTTTTTTTGTTCATCAGTAGTACCACTTTTTTACAATAGTTGAGTGTTGAGCAGTCCAATCAAAGAAGAATTAAAAAGAGGGACCCTGGCAATAAAACTTAGAAATTGTGGATAAGTTTGATATAGTACTTGTATTATTCTTATACTGAGTGAAATGACATATCCAACAAGAGAAGACAATTAGATGCAGAGATTTTTAATAAAGGAGTATGTGGTAATGCCACACACCAAGCGTTCCTTACATTCTCCTTTCATTTGGAATGGCCAATGGTAGATACACCATAAATTTATGATATCAAACATATAAATATCGATTCGTGCGATAATTTTATTAAATATAGAAATATAAAATTAATGTACTAACTTTGGGTAATGAAAATATTTTGCCTATGACAAAGTTCACGTGAGGCTGGTGGATGGCTCAACTTGAGGTCATATGATAGAACAATATGACGCTTGCTTGGTAGGCTTGGTTAAGAAATAAAATTGTGTCTTTGCAAAAGTTAAAACTTTTGGCATGATAATAAGCGTTTGATCCTAATACTAACGTATAAATATAACTTAAATGACTAAATTAGATAAAAATAATGATTTTGAACCTCATTATATATATTGATATTGGACGTTTTGATTTAATTTAATTATGCAAAAAAATAATTTGATAATTTTGTATACCAAAAACAGCAATGTATTTATTAAACAATTTAACTAAAGAAATAGGAAAAATTATGAATGTAAAAAGAACGCAAGCACATGTAACCTTTTCTTGTGAAATATAATCATAACTTATGGTCATTATTTAAATATATTAATTGATTATTATAAATATTTTAATTATTTTTGTAGATAATATATAAAGAGCAAATTTTATATTAAAAAAATGTATCACTATATTATACTGTTATCTATAGTAGTAGATAACAATGTTATTATAGAAAAATAAAATATAAAATACAATTAATTCTGAAAAAATTAGATTATACTAATAATAATAAAATTGGATGTTTTGTCATCATCATTGGAATAAAAAGGGAAAGAGAAAGCAGCAATAATATGAATTATAGAAAGCAACAAGTCAAATGATTCCTCCCACAAATTTGTGGTTCCAAAGCAGTCATCAAACATGTAGGACCAACAAATATCTTTGGTTCTATTCCCTCCTGCCATTTTTTACTTATATATCCTTAAATATCCAAATAAATACTTATTTTTATTTATAAAATTTTTATAATTAAAAAATTATTTATTATTTATTTTTTGTTAGTATTAAATATTTTTCATTATTTTGTACTGAGTAAGATGACTTAGAATAGTTAGAGGTGATGATATAATAAAATTTTGGAAAATCAAACATGAATAGAGAAAATAGTAATTTTTTTACTATTTTAATTTTACTTATAAAAATGACAGTGAAGTAAGTTAGTTTTATATCTTGTGTTTAATATGTATACGTGCTCTTTAATTTGGTTTTGGATAACTAACTTTTTAATTTTAAGTCATGTAGTCAAGTATATATTTAAGTTTGTATAAAATTGAGCAAGTAAATGCATGTGTCTCATGTTACGTCCTATGTGACAATTCACGTTCTACGTAGTGTCTCATATGTATAATATATTATATCACATAAAATGCGTGTATCTACTTAATACAACTTTAATGCTTTATACACATTCAAAATTAAAGAAAAATAATTACCAGTTGCAATCAAATTATAAAATAGTAATTTTCCCCCCTTTTTATTATGTGGTGTTATCATCTATGCATGATGATGTTTAATGATCACCTTCTCTTAACTAGTGGTGAGGTAGCCCTTTAACCTAAGTTTGATACTACTTATAAAAAATTCCAATCATTTCGATGTACTACTTTTAGCCAACATTGCATGTTTTTTGTGTCTCCTATCTTATGAAAATCTAAAAGCTTTAGGTCAAATACAGTAAGTATGACTGGTCAGGTTTATCCTAGCTGGTCCTTATTTTTCATTTTAGACAAAAATATACTACTAGAAAAAAGGAAACAAAGACAAAAATTTGATATAACTAGTGGAGGAAGAAGAAATTTCACTAAAGAAATTAAAATAAAATTCTTGTGTTTAGGGATTTAGAATATAAATAATATTTTGCACTTCCATATAAGTATAATTCTTAGCGGAAAATGATTCGATTGAACCCCTTTAGTAGTGATTCCTCTGTTGCTTATAACTTGATAGACTCTTATAGATTCAGAGGAAAAGTCAAGATTTATAGGTTTATGAATTTGAGATTTTAATTAGGTTGACAAAATTACAGCTTTTTAAATAAGTAATTTATACATATATTCAATGAATATTTTAAAATAAGTACAAAATTTGAATCAAAGTTATTAAGTTCAATTGAATTCGTCATCTAAGCTCTAGCTCAGCCCCAGCCTATAGGTAATATTTCTCATAAATATACATCAAATTAAAAATGCTGAAATAAGTGAGTTAAACATGGCAAGTTGACTTGGGCCTATTGTGTATGGAATTTATAAGGTGCATTTATTTTCATATTAATACAAAGAAAATATATATTCTAAATAATAATTAAAATTCATATAGATTAATTCTCAAAAAATAAAACACGATAAGTAAAAGAAAATCGGTGAAATATTTATTATCACTTTTTGTCAACTACGTGAAAGTAATCCAACCACTAAGTGGATCAATTGTCAGTTTTATAAGACCTTAGCTGGGTCTTTTTTTTTTTTTTGGTACTTTAGGTTGGTATATTGTTCTGAAATTGAGGGAAAAGACAATTTATTTCTAAAATAGTACTCCTCCGTCTTTATTTAGTTGTCGGTGTTTTAGATTTCACCCCCTTAAGAAATTAAGTAAACTAATTCGTACGTGTATTTAGTGTTGTCTATTTAATATTTTTAAAGCGTGAATGCGTGCTAATCAATTTATCGTTCCTTTAGAATATGCCAAGAAAATTCAAAACAAGTAGAAATTCTCACTAGCATAAATCATGAACATCAAAGAAATTAAGTGAAAGTTAAATTTATTGGCGAAGAAAAACAAATTAGAAAATATATGTCTCCCTCTTAATTAAGTCTTATTCCTCTCTACTTTCTTTCGTTCATTTTATACCCGTGATTTTTTTTATTTTTTTTTTAATGATCGTGGTGTTCGGATCAATTTTCGTGCATCTCAATTAATTTCACGGGATACATGTCACCTGCCACCAACAACAAGTACCAAGTAATTATATCTATCAAAGCTAGGTCATATGTGAAGAAAAGAATCACCCAGTGTTTTTTTGTCTCCACTAAGTTTTAGACTTGAGATCTCAAGATTTTCAACTACTTCATTGACCCGTAGGCCACATCCTTGAATCGTCAATTTCACGAACCTCTTATCCATTCTGATTGAATGACGACAGAAAGCAAATTCAACTAAACGTTAGTTGCTTTATTTGGTCGTGTTACATTTTTCTTTTTCAGTTCTGTGAAATCAATGCTCTCATAAAGCTAGGTACGTTAATCTAATCTAAACAAAAAAAAAGCCAATAAGGAAATAAGGGTCCTAAGGAATAAATAAAATTAAAAAAGAGGGCCCTAAGATGATGACTTAAATGTGGAATGTGTTTTTCTCAGTTTTTAAAACGATAAAAGGTACGAAACCACTTGCTCATTGGAGGCATCTAGTGTAAGAAAATAATAATAATAACTCAGTATCCATGCATGGAAAAGATACTTTGTTTAAAAGTTTGACGTAATCAACTATCAATAATTGTTTATACTCACTCTAATATTGACTAGCAATGAAGTATAGAATAAAGATCTCAATATTTACATATATACTTGTCCACTTTACGAAGGCAATAGTCAATTCAACTTTTTAGATGAAATTTGAAATACAGATTTGGGACAAGTTTATGTGTTTAGCTGGCAAAGTCAAAAATATACAAGCAAAAATGACAATCTAAAACAAGTAAAAGGGTCTCCTAGTCAATCCAACCGTAAAAAAACCCAGGAGAACTTTACAAAATGATAGTAACTACTACTATATGGTATATACACTATCAATTTTTAGGGCCAGAGCCTGTTGGTGGCTGTTGGAATTGCTGGTACAATGCTGCCATCCTACTATACGCATCCATGTTAATTGGCTGCATCCATATAAAATTGACTTGTTAGTATTAACTAAAATCATGAAATTATTTGTCTCGTATAATAATTAACCTTGTTTAATTACCTGTGATTGGCAAGCGAGTAAGGCAGCTAAAGGATCAGGCATAGCAAGAGGAGGAGGAGGGGCGGCGCTGGAGTTATCCCAGGAGGTCATAGGCTGCATGAAGGCGGCAGTGGCGGCAGAAGGGTGGAGAAAGGAAGGAAGTCCGGGGATATTGGGGCGGCTAAGGTTATTGATATCAAAAACTCCGGCAACTCCCATGCCCATACCCATACCCATACCCATACCCATCATAGACATTTGTAATTGTTGTTGCATAGCTAATGGTAACATCATGGCTGGTGACATGTTCATCCTACTCATCATGTGCACTTGAGCTTGAAGTTGCTTCAAATATTCTATCACTTCGTCTAGCATTGATGCTTTATCTGTCTGCAACACAGAGGCGAATTCAAATTTTAAAGTTTATTATATACTCAATGAAAAGTCATCAATAAAATATACATTGAATTTGTACTTTTCATGCTAGCTAGCTTCACTTCTAAGTAAATTTCTTTTGGTTTTAGTTGTTTCACTTTTTCAAAAAAATAAAAAAATAATTCTTCTAAAAAAAATTATAGAAATTTCCAGAGCCAAAGATGGTCATATACACATCAAAATGTTGACATGTATATGATTTCTTCATCTTTATTATTTAGAGGTCTCGAATCCTAATTCTGAAATTAAAAAAATATTAATAGGAAATACTTTCCTTTTAGCAGGCCTTATGAAATAAGAATCTGAATCAATCAAATCTCAAAACAGATAATACTAGATATCTAAGTTGATCAAGATAAAAAGAATTAAATGTAGAAAGCTCAGCACAAGTGATTGAAGTCAAGACAACCACAAAGAGGGTTTGTACTATTTGTTTAAGGCCCCCAACGTTGGATTTATGTGGTTAAACAAGATTGTCTTCTCAACCAACAAACATTTGTCGATTTGTCTCCCTCACCACAATATTTATGTGGACTTAGATCATTACAGTTTTGTTACTTCCTAGATATTCACTTTCATATTTAATATATTACCCTTTCAAAAAGTATTGGACCACTTTCCACTAAATTGTCTTCAACTCCCATTATTTGAACACCTCTACTATTGTACCTTTTTTTTTTTAATCTTAAAGCTGCTCACTTAAAGCCAATCTTCACTGACACTTCCATTAAAATCCTTGATTTTTTGGTTGCTTTGAAGTAACTTTTTTTCCCTAAGGGGTAATAAAATTAAGACACTTCTACCAGTACCAATACTTACCGAAAAAACGAGGAAATAATTTTTTTAAATCTTTTTAGGTTAATTACGAATAACTTAAGTGTAGCTAGACACCCTATTTATTAGTAAATTTTGAATATGATGAATAACCACATATACTAGATTATTCATTTTATGCAAAAGTAAATAAATAATAACACACGTGAAAATACTTAATAATCTTTAAATTCTCATTACCTTACTCGAATTTGGAACCAACTTCTGAAGTGTCTTCATCCTTTGATTAATCTTGTCTCTTCTTTTCTAAAGATATTTAAAAAACATAATTAATTCATAATATCACATCCTATTTGTTTTTTGTTTTTTGTTTTTTTTAGCAAAGACCACAAAAGAGAGAGATTTTTAATAGGCGTTTGGACATGAATTGAGTGATTTTTTTTTTAAAAAATAGTACTATTTGACACTTACAAATGATATTAAAAAGTTTGAGTTATTTTCAAATATGTATTTCATTTAAAAAAAGATTATTTTTTTATGAGCGATAAAACAAAATATACACTTGACCAATTTTTCAATCATCTTCAAAATCTAACTATGCAATATTTTGAAAATTCATGTCCAAACAGGCCCTTACTCGTTCAGACTGGTTGTGGATGGCGGCTGCCCTCTTCCTCTTTGTAAAACATGATGAGTTTTTAGACCCTTTTTTGTTATTATCATCCTCATCATCACCTGCCTCCCTCTGTCGGTTAATAAATAATCACATCACAAATATTAATAGTATTAGATAACTATTTAAAAAATTATGTCACGTCTCAGCTGAAAAACAAGCATTTCATTTTTATGTCATATGAGATGATTTATAAATAAAATTTATATATTTAAAAATTATACTATATAAAATACCATTAGTTGCAGCCGTTGACATTATTATTATTTAAAAGATATCTGAAAAGTTATGGTAAAAAGAAAAAGAGACTTATTTCATGATATTAAAAATCGAAAAGTGTAACATAAATTGGTAGGAACCTCGTCTCTGCTGTGGCAAACGGAATCGTGATCGTCCCCCGTCCTATTGGTGCACTGCTTGTCGGAGCTGGTGTTTTCCGGCGACCCCATCGACGTAGAAGTGTACATCGTCGTACCAAATTCTCTATCAAACGTGTCGACCGTCAATTGGCGGCTATCTCCTCCGCACGTTTCACTTCCACTTACACTAATCATATCCGTACGGCTACTCCACTCACGTCTCGTGGGCCGTACTCTCATGTGTGGCGCCACCATCCAGTCTCTACTGTTTGTGGCGCCACTACACGACCCCACGTGTGTGGAGCCATCAATCCCCGGCACGTGCACGGATTGGTGGTTGTCCGAATTCGAGGTGTTCCTCGAACACGGCACCAACGCATCCTTAGTCATGGTGACTAAACCGGTTGCCGGAGGAGCGTAGGCAACCGCGTTGTGGTTGTTGAACCAAGGAACCACCTCATCTCCACCGTTTTTGTTCCTGTCCACGGTGGACTTCCCGTCGTTGCAACGGGTGGCTTGGTTCACTATAGATTCAAGGGTGCCACCGTAGCTCGATATGGGTTTATTATTAGCCCGTGGAGGCCCTAACCCATGCATTGCTAACTGCCCATTTTCCCACGTTAGCTCCGCCACTTCATAATCCAATCTGCGAATTCAAAATTTTGAGTCAGTAAATATAAATAAATAAAATAATTACAAGTAACAATATTATATTGTTAAAGAGTACATACGAGGGGACATCAGCAGCTAATGAATTGGATTGAGTTTGTATGGGATGTTTTCGAGGAACGGTAGAGTCATCGAGGTCCCAACTCGGTACACACTGATTCATATCGAAGTTAAATAAAAGGAAGGTGTTCTTTTTGGTGACGAATTAATCGAAACAACAATATATTATTCTTTTTCTCAAGTGTTGAAAAGTTTGAATTATAACTTTGGTGTTGGAGAGAAGATAATAGATGGAATAAGGGTAGATATAAGAAAATTAAATGTGTTTGACAGTTGGCTATAACTTTAAGTCATATTCAACATATATATTATGTGGGTGAGGAGGGAGGAGATTTTTCAGACATGAAAAACAAGAAGAGAGAGTTGGTATATATATAATTTAATGCATTTTTTTTTCTATAGAGATAAGAAGATAGTGAATTTGAAAGAGAAAGAGGTCCATGGATGAGAAAAGGAAAGAAGAGTTCTTGATTGGAAGATATGTATAGAAGGGGATCTTTTAAAGTTATTTTTGTGGGCGGAGGGTATTTTTTTTTTTTTTTTTTGCTTAGATTAAAATTGAAAAGTACCACACATAAAAATAAAAAAAAAGTTATATTGCACAATCATTAGATGCCTTAACTAATTATCATCAACGTTATCTTGTGTGTTGTTCACATTCTTTCTTGCATATACAAGTGGACGTACGTAACTATGCCATGTATGTCAAAACTATATGATTCTTCCACGAGTTTAAGTGACATGTACTACAATTTATTAAAAGAAAAAATTAGTATTGTGATGTCCGGATCAAAGGAATTAAATAACTTTATTCGTCAAGGTGTGAGCAAACAGAACGGAATAATCAAAAATAGTATTTTTATCTATATTCATTAGATATTAAACCTAGTATAATTATTTACCTACTTTACTGATCATTAAACTAAACCCTTTGGTTCATGTTGGCATTAAAATTACTTCAAATTATATTATGTTTAAGGATTATTTTATTCCATTTTAAAATATTTTTGAAAAGACATTTTATAAGTAGATACTTGTTACATGTCAATTTAACCTAATGGTATAGAATATTTATACATTATCAGAAAGAAAAGAGAAAGGAACATGAAAATCTGGGATATCTGATCTTCTAACTTTTACATGTGGCATTTGTTCTCCATTTCCAATTTACTTGACCTATATTGAGCTGACCATTTCTTTTTATAAAATTATATGCTTTGAAAATCCAAATTTAATTATTAGTCATTAATTATGTATCATTTATTGATAAGAATAATTTTGAAAAAAAATATTTTTTAAATTTGTTAATGTATATATATACACACTACCTTAATGAATTCTCAAATTTGAATGTTAAATTATTATAATATCCTCAACTAAAAACACTCAATTTAGTATATCTTCTATATTTTATATTTATTTATTTAATTATATTATATAAAGTAGTTACCTTTTCACATTGAAAGGTTATGTCAATCCCATGATAAGTTATCCTAGGATAAAGTAGGTAAAATAAAAAAAATATCCCCTTAAACCTCATTTTTGTACACCACTTTACATTCATGTATATTAACATATTTTTTAACAACATTTATAATAACATTTACAACCTTAATTATTCGTTGTTCTTATGATAATATATTTTTCTGTTAAAAAATTATAGTTTATAAATACAATTTTTATTTATGAATATATTATAAGTTGAATATATTTGTCTAACTCTTATGTTTATTTATATTTTGATTTCTCTCAAAATGTTCACTCCACTACTAAATTACGTTTTTTAATTAAATAATTTATTACTCACTTAAAGATTATATTTTATATATCAATTAAAATGTAGATAACTTTAATAATTAAATTTCTTTTTACTTTTTAATAAACTTAAAATAAAAGTTTTATTTTTAAGCTAAATAATATGAAAGTTTTATTTTTAAACTAAATAAGATGAAAGTTTTATTTTTAAGCTAAATAAGATAGAAATTTTATTTTTAAGCTAAACAAGATGAAAGTTTTATTTTTAAGTTAAATAAGATGAAAGTTCAATTTTAAAAACACATGGCACAATCATGGAAATGCACACCCAAAAATATTTAAGCTAAATAAGATGAAATTTTTATTTTTAAAAATGAATAACTAAAACTTGCAAAGAAAATGTAAAAAAAAAAAACTAAATAAGGTGGGCGTATTTTTGTAAACAAACAACTTATTCTTAGAAATTATGTCATGAATATAAGTTTGACTATGACAAACCAAACAAGCAATAAAAACTAATTTCATCATAACTTATCCCAACATAATTTATCCTAGCAAAACAAATCTCACCATAATTTGTATTCAAACCAAACGAACCTGAGAGCGTAGCTAGAAGAAAAGTCACTCGGGATTAGGTAGTACATACTGTCATTCTCATTTATAGGAAGATAAAAGGAAAATTTTGACATTTTATCCAAACTTTGATATTCTGTATCCAAACTTGATGCTAGTAGACAGTAGTCTTGATTGTAGAAATCTCACGTCTAGGATTAGAGAAATCAATGATTGTATTGATGATTAAAATTGTTAAGTACATACTCCTTATATAGGGAGAAAATTGTAGAGTCCTAAGTTAACTATACTTAGAATTCTACTACAATACCTATTACTACTATAATAATAATAATGCAATTATAAATAATCTAATCCTAGTCGTAATATAATTCTGATTATAGTATAATCATAATCGTAATATAATCCTAATTAATATAAGTAGTCTAATCCTAGTGCGACTCTAATTCTACAACAGTGTTGTAAACTCGTCAGTCAGCTTCGTTGGACCTGTTCCTTTGACATGTTCCAATCGTCAGCTTCCTTCTTCATCAATACTTGTTGTAGACACGTTAGTCAGCTTCGTTGGACCTGTTCCTTTGACAAGTTCCAATCGTCAGCTTCCTTCATCTTCAACATTGATGACTTGATCAATATTAAGAGTTCACCCTCTAAAAAAAGCATGATTATACAATTAATTAGGATTATGGAATTTGTTAATCATGCAAGTATCTTTTTCAGTTTTTTTTTGACAATTCTTTATTTACTTTAGGGATTAATTCACCTGAAATAAAATAGTTTATAAATAATTTATATTATAGTGAAACCCTATGTAGAGTTAATTTGTCTAACTTTGAAATTTTCTTTGTATCGAGGGCTCGAACCCGATAACTCTAATTAATTAAGGGTACTCTAAATTCAATAAGACTCCAAAACCTAAATTTATTTCACTTTGTCGATCAAGTCAATAGTTGTATGGTATCTTTATTGGGGATAAATTGACAATCTAATTCACCTCGTATCATTATAATTTCTTAAATAATTTTCTTTCAAGTAAACCTTAGAAGAATTAATAAACTCGTGTTGATTATTTATCGTGGATATGCCTGAGATTTTGTTATAAAATAGTTCTAATAGCTAACTCAAGAAGAAATTACAAAGAAAAGGGATTTTTTTTTATGTTGGCTATACAATTTTATCACATAAACTTATATAATAATAATAATATGTGATCATTAGCATTGTGTTGGAAATGTGTATATATATATATATATATATCTTGTGAAAGCAATAGGATAACCGTCTACTATAAAAAGTACGTTTTTGGCATACGTACAGTATTCCTTCAAATAATATAAGGCCATCAATATATACACGTACACTCACATTGGAATCATATAAACAAAAAAAAAAAAAGAGATTCCATTATTTATGGCTTGTCTGCATTACTTTATAATTAAAATAATATCAGATACTCCATCATTCATCGCTCCTCTGGATTTCGTTTCATTTCATTCTTTTGAATTTTAATAAATACGACTTTTAATAATGGCATCAAATTCATCACTCAATTTTTTTTTATTATCTGCCTATGTTATTAATAATGGAAAAATCTTTTTGGGCAGAAAATTTGGCAAGAATTTGGCAGAATGGTATTTTATCTATATTATTTTATCTTTTTAAACAGTTTTATCCTTTAACTTTAGTACCTTTTAACTAAAAAATAGAAAAAAGATCAGTTTATTTTAAAATAAAAAAAATAGTATAGTTTTTTTTTAAATTTTGGCCAAATTTTCTGGCCATTTAACATTACCCATTACTAATTACATTAAAGTTTTGACATATCTAGAAAAGACAATTTTACTTGTCACTTATTCTTAAAATAGATTTTTATTTTTTACTTGTCACTTTTGACATATCTAGAAAAGACAATAATTTTGTTCTATATTTTACCCTCATCATTAAATACTTATTTTTCAAGACATCATTTAATAGAAAAAATTTGATAAAATATATATATCACTAATTATTTTCTTAATAAACGTATCAAGTCAAACAGCGACAGCTGACAAGTAAAAAGTGAATGGCGGAAATAACATTTTGATGTAGTTAAAAAAAAAAAAAAACTAAAGGAAAGAGTACCAATTATATGTCTTTACTGGCTACCAAAATGAAAATGGAAAATACTAATATTCAACCCTGAAATTGGAATATAGACTTGACTGTAACCAAACACCACAAACTTTTTTACTTTAAAAAAATCAAAGAATCCTATAGTATTTGATGGTAAAAACGCACACCACTTAAATTTTTGACGAGTTTTTAAAGGCACATATAAATCTCAGGAGACAGAAGGTTGTACTTATAATGTGTTTTTGTGTTACGCCAAATCATGTTAGATCAATATGATTACCCATATGTCCCAAATTAATTATTAGTTATATTTCATATATATATTTCATTTCTCGAGAGGCAAATACATGTGAGTTTGATTAATATTTTAAAATAATTATTCTTTTCATTATATTGATATGTGAATGATTAAAATTTGTGTTGCTTTTTATATAGTTTGTGAATATCTAAATATTAAGCTAATATAATTAAATTTAACTTTAAAAAAATAATCAAATTAACACTACAAAAGTGAAATATGACCAGTAATATGAAACGGATGGAACAATAATCAAATACTACTTAAAATTGGAAGTATCTAGAAGGGATAACAAGTTTTTTGGAATGTGGAAAGAAAATGACACGTGTGAAGAATTTTAGGACACGCCACAAGTTGGAAATCCACGTGTAATCTACACTCAATTGTTAAGGGTCGGGTCGGGCCACGCCGATGTATTGGAGTCCAGTCGATGTAGGGATTGGGTCGGTCACGGGCCAGTTAATCCGGCTGGCTATTGAGCTGGGCAACTGGAGGCTCGAATTGTCTTGGGCTAAAGTAATATCTTGAGCTTTTAGAGAAAATCATCTGATTTTCCGCTTTCTTATTTCTAGGCTTAACAATAGTTCTCTCTTTTTTCTTTTCTTTTTTTTCGTTCTACTTAGGTGAAGTAATTCGAGTTTTCCACAAAATATAAAAAAGGACCACAAGTTTGTGTAGACACTTCAACGAACTAATGTGGATATTTCTCAGTTCGAGGACAATCTCTCAAATACACATGTTGATGTTCTTGACCCGTTCTTTTCTTTCTTTTTTTGCTGATTTGTCTCTATGAAGAATTATGCAAATTTATAAAGGGTAAAAATTATCCGCATCGGGTGTTTACACCAAGCCAATACATGCATGCCATGTGTTTAAATTTATAGTTCATTTTACTTCATTAAATCACATAATAATGAAAATTGTATTGGCTTGCTGTAAACACCCGGTGCGGATAAGTTTTTTCCATTTATAAAACTTGTACTACTATATATTTTTTGTTGATATTATTGTAACTTTTAAATAAATTCTAAATGAAAGACCATATATTAAAGAGTTAATAATTTTTTTCAACTTTAATTTAGTGATTTTAGATGTAATACCATGAATATTTCAAATTTTAAGTTTTATCTTCTTCCATTTTTAATGTCGAAGAGATAAGCGAGGGAATTAGACTTGAGGGCGAGATTTTTGTGGGAAGAAAATGAAGAAAGGGGATTATTTATTTATGGTTCTTCCAAAAGGCAAAAATATACTATCAAAGATAGATTTGTTTGAATCTCGAAATTTGAAAAGTGTCATATAAAATGAAACAGAGGGAGTACTAATTTAGTGTAAGTAGATTTTTTATTTATTTTTTATTTTGTAAGAAATAATATTATTGATTACATATAATTAGGAGATTTTTTGTTTTTTGCACCAAGGTGGTGGCGCCACGTATATAGATAGTTGGGCTTAGGAGGCCGTGGTTTAACGTATGAGATAGCACCGAGGTGGTTTAACCAATGAGGGACCCCTTTGTTTTCTTATTATTACTCCCTCCGTCCCAATTTATATGACTCACTTTTCTTTTTAATTAATCCCAAAAAGAATGATACATTTCTATATTAATTAACAACTTAACTTTAAAATATTTATTTTGCCCTTAATGAAATGATTTATAGTCACACAAATTTCGATCATTCATTTTAGACCACAAGTTTTAAAAGTCTTCATTTCTTTCTTAAACTCCATGTCGAATCAAACTACCTCTCTTAAAGAAGGAAAAAAGTACATTAAGTCCCATGAACTAAATAGTGTAATCATCATGCTAATCATGTGGATAATCAAGTTTATTTTAATCAATCAAAAGATAATAATTATGCAGTTTTGCGCCTAATGAAACGTTGCATTTATGTTGTTTAGAAAGTGTGTTTATAAAGTTTAGCCATAAAAGGCAAAATTTAAACTAGTAAAACTTGCATTTGCACCTAAAAAGTTTACATTGTTGATGTTTTTTTGTTATTTTTTTACATTATTGATGTTTAAAGCAGATATCTTTAACTTATTGATCTAATAATGAAAGTAGAAGTTGGAAAAAAGTCTTATTCTAGTTCTTACCAACACATTTATATATAATTGTACTTATGAATGTTAAGTTTGCATCACTTACGAATATAGATTTAGACATCGGCGTCGTTTGATTGGTGAGAAACGAAATAACAATTTTGATACATCTTGTGAAATTACTTTGTTATGTGTTTGATTATGTGTATTAATTAGTCTCGAGAATCATTATATACTAAAATGTGAGATTAATTATCCACATAAAAGGTGATGATATCTCATCGACCGAAATAATTGGGCCTAGTTCGAATCAAAGGTCCGATATAACCTCTTAAAGGCCGAAGTCATCCGACCCAACTATGAAAAAAGTAGGCCTGGATCTCTAATTGGACCCATGTACTATTAAAGGGAAAATTATACATAATGACAAACTATTAATTCAAATTAAATGTTATAAACTACAGTTTGATTTAATTGTGCCCCGTAGCAAACTATTGACAGTCGCCTCTCTCCCTTAAACTCTCGCTCGCCACTCTCTCCCTTGCCTCTCTCGCTTTATACAAACAGAAATGTATAAATTGCGTTTCTGTTTGTATAAAGCGAGACAAAATTGTGTATACACATGCAAAAACATATATCTTCGTCTTATACACTTATAATTATACAATACAAATATTTTCCTGCCCAGTTCTCTTTTGTTTTTCTCTCTTTCTTGCTTTATACAAACACAAATTATACAAAATACAATGTATAATTTATGTTTGTATAAAGCGAGAGAGAGCGATATTTGATATACAAACGTTTTATTTCGATTCAATTGTATACAAATTCAAATTTTATACAGATATACAAACACATAAAATTGAATTGAAAGGATACCAACGATTTATACAAACGAGAGGCTGGCATTAATTTATACAAATGGCCTGCTAGCGAAATTATATAAATCTGAAGAGGAGCCAATGAATTCTACAATTGTTTCTTTTGTATATATGTATAGCGAAATAGCCATTGCCTTTTGTATATATGTATAGCGAAATAGCATAGCAAAGTTTGCTATGGAGCACAATTATGCAAACTATAGCTATAGTATACAAATATGATTTTTATGTTAGCTATATGTGAAAGTTGGTCACTATTAAATTGGTAGCAACTGCGCAGAATAGCCCATTACGTTTACTATTAAGAAAATAGTTACTTTAAAATTTTGCATGTTGGTGATTATTTTTTAATTACAGGAGTTGTAAAATAGTAATTTTGTAATTTTTATTTCATTAATCGAGGCAAATGCAAATATTACTGATTTGGGACCATCATAAAATGCATATTTGATTTTTTAAAAAACATAATATATTTTATACATGTCATGAACAGGAATACAAGTATAAGTAGTCAAGGGTAAAGGGATTGATATCTTGGGCCTAGTAAACCTCAAAAGCTAGTTCCTAGGTTAAGTTAATTAGGTCCGACCGTCATATCTTTATATGGTATCAGAGTCAGGTTCATCCATGTTTGAGTTTCTATTCCACACTCCAATTTGGTCTATGCACAAAGGGGGTTACGTTGTTAGAGTCCCACATTGGCTGGGAGTGGACTGATGATTTGCTTATATGGACTTGGTCAATCATCCACTCAAGAGCTAACTTATGGGGTTGAGTTAGGTCCAAGGGTCCTATGTTTGCATCAAGTTTCCGGATTTCTTTTTGTTATTCAGTGCCTTGACTAGCTCAATTGTACTCTTAAAAGTCTCTTAATTCCTTCTCACAAACATAAACATTTATTATTATTTGATAAGTAGTAACGTTGAGTTTTGGCTACAGTATGTTGTTGTTGGTAAGTAGTACGTAATATTGCAATCAAGTGAATTACTATCCACTTTATATTGCAAGAACTGAGCCTAAGTATGCATGGTGGTTGCGTCCTCGCAATATATTTTAATTAGAGATTGTGCTTATTATTGGAGTAATGCCATAACTGGCAAAATGAATGATTGGGTGCATTATATATCTTGTAGAAAAAAAATGGATTTTCCCATCATAGTGCCATCCCCCACTTTTAACAAAATAACATGGTCTGATTATGTTCCCCAACAAAGTTTTTTTTTTTTTTTAATAAAAAAAATGTTATTCTTGTTTTCTTTTGGCAATTGATGTAACATATATAATAGGAGGAGTATTATAATATTGTTGGGCAATCTGATTAATTTGCTAGCTTACTCAAAGGCAAGTGTTCACGTGGAAAGAGTCTTTAAAATTTGTTTCTATTTTAGGTTCATTCAAGACAAGTCTACACATTTTGCTTAGTGAAACTTGGCCATTGAACTTACTGTTGAGGTTTAGGGCTTCAAATTGGGTGGTCATAGATTCTAGGGATGTTTAGGTCTCATGTTCAAATTTGTTGGAATGAAGAAAATCTTATTTGGCTTTGAATTTGATTGGGCCCCAACGCACGTATTGAACATCGGGTCGGAAACAAAATAAAAAAAGAACAAGTGCTTTCAACCCGAAGTATATATATAGAGAGAGAGTTTAAGTTTGACTAAAAAGATCCTTAAACTACACCCCAAAACTTAAACTACATCCTTAAAATATCTTTTTTGATAAAAAACGTCCTCCAAGTATTTGAAAGTTAACAATTTTTATCCGTATGTTAGATATTATCAAAAAATTAAGGGGTGCTACAAAAACACGTGCAACTCACGTGACTATCAATAAAAAAATTCCCTGCATAATTTTATTATCTGCTATAAAAAGCTCCTGAAAAAAAGAATATTGAAAATCTTGGACATCATTGCTTGTTGAAACAAAAAATTGTTAGGAAGATGTGATGATAAATGATATGCTCATCTTCTCATTTACCAACGGAAAAAAGTTGGGACTTAATTGTCTTCAGTTTTTTCAAAGACAAAATGTAGTTAGATCAATACTTTTTCGAGCCAATCTGATATTGAGGTGATTAAAATTTTGATTATGTCTCGCATTCGAGTTTCATTTTCCATTATTAGAAGTGGAAGTCTCCAACAAACACCTGTTCTAGCAGATTCAATTGAGAAGAAATATATTTCAACATGCATTTTTTTTTAATATTAAATCGATCACATGAAAGAAATATGTTAATTAAAAGATTTTGCATATTGTTAAACTCAATTGCCAAAAAAGTTCACGAAAATATTTTTAGCGTATATCAGAATAATAAATACGAAGGTGTGACTGAATTTTTGTGGAATCTACTAGTTTTCTGACAAATTTTAGCAGAAGAATGAAAATTGTTAAATTTCAAATACTTGGAGGATATTTTCTGCCAAGAATGATATTTTATGGATGTAATCTAATTTTGGAGTATAATTTAAGGACAATTTTAGCCAAAACTCTTTCTGTCCTTATCTTCAATCCTAAATTCCTGAAGTTATTTTGAAACATCAACATCATCAAATACGACTACTGAAACTGCTACTTCAGAATCCCTGTGATGAATTGAAACTGAGTCTGATTCCACTTTCCGTGCTCTGATATAAGTTGAAAGTAAAGTATAAGTAAAATGTTAGAGATTGCCTCCTCTTCTAGGGTCACACTCTTCATTTATTCAATTCCTTGTAAGTTTTAAAAACATGTTTATACACATATATTTGATATATATTTATACAAGAGGTGACATCTAATCTGAACAATATTACTCTGAAATTTCAATCTGTTTTTAATATATGTTAGTATTTTCCATATATTAAAATCACGATTTTTTAGTATTTATATTAATAGAAGTTCACTCTGAGATCCCAATTTTCCAAATTAATTATCAAGATTTGTGACAAAAAAATCACTCTAGATGGCCAGATCAAATCAAATACTAACATTTCTTAATAATGTGGCATTATTATTAGTTATTGCTAAAATAATTGCATAAATAAATCGTAGTAATCTTATATAATTGCTTAGCTTGGAGATAATCTTATTCCACGTTAATTAAGTAATATATAACAATAACATCATACATAGTACCTGATTGTGGTGGATTTATTCATTTCTTTAACATTACAGCATCTTAAATCCCTATGCTTCATGTGTTCAAGATTATTGAACATATATTATAAAAAAAAATATCCACACGTTGATATCTACGAGTTTTTTTTCTTACAAAAAGTATCTTTCATATATATCTCCACTTGTTTTTAAGCCTTTTTTTATATGAGTAATTTTAGGAACAACAAACATAAAAATCATATTAGAGCTTTATAGATATAGTTTTGTTATTTGCGCTCCATAGTCAAATTATGTTTGCTATGGAGCATCTCATTTATAAAAATTGCGGCGATTTGTATAAAAATTGCGGCGATTGGTATGAAAATTGTGCTTATATATATGTTCTTTGTGTCAGGCTAGAGTGGTGAGCGAGATTGGGAGAGAGAGGAGAGAGGCGAGCGAGAGAGGGAAGAGAGTGGAGAGAGGTGAGTTGTATATATATAGCTGTTAGATAATTGTATATATGTAACTACTATGTATATGCATAAATGATTGTGCTTGTTATATGCATAAAATTTGAATTCGTATACAATTGAATCGAGTTAAAACATTTGTATTTGTGTATCAAATCTCTCTCTCGCTTTATACAAACACAAATTATACATTGTATTTTGTATAATTTGTGTTTGTACAAAAGCAAAGGAGAGAGAAAAGCATAAGAGAACTGGGCAGAGGAAAATTTGTATTTGTATATACAGTCTCTCTCGCTTTATACAAACACAATACATTTATGTTTGTATAAAAAGTGAGGCGAGTGAGAGAGGGCTAAAAAAGAGGAGACTGGAGAGTGACGAGCAAAATTCCAGAGAGAGGAGAGAGAAGTGAATGGGAAGAAGTTTGCTGCGAATTGAAATTAAATTAAATTAAATTATAGCTATATCATTTATTTTGAATTAATAGTTTTGTATGATGCCTAATTTTCCTTTTTTATATTCATGATTAACAGTTAACACACATTGATAGAACAGAAAGGTAAAAGTTCAGCTGCGCTTGACATTTATATTATTATAATATTATATCAAAATTAACCTGTTGAGTTTTATCATTAATCATAATTAATTAATTTATATTTTCATCTTATTAAATTACTTAAACTTAATAAGTTGATACGATTCGTGTAAATATCATATATAACAATAATAACTAGGGGTGTGCAAAAATCGAACCGACCGATAAACCGAACCGAAAAAAGTGTTATTGGTTTATTATTATTGGGTTATTGGGATAACGGTTATTTAATGGTTTTACAAAAAAAAATTATTGGGTTATCGGTTCGTTATTGGTTTTTAATATTGGGTTATTGAGTTAACCGATAACCCATTAAGAATATAATAATTTACTATTTTAATTTTTAGTTATACATATATATAATATATTAAAAAAAATATTAATATAATTAGTAGTATATTAGACTAAAAATATAAAACCCTACACAATAATTAACACTACTTAACAATTAACTCTCCTCTCTACTTTTAGTTATTTAACCTTTAGGTTTTACTTTTTAGTATTACTTATTTACTTTAGTTAGTTTATAATTGA
>JAJOOH010012396.1:0-19743 GCA_029582605.1 Solanum gracilifrons
CCCCCCCCCCCCCCCCCCCCCCCCCCCCCCCCCCCCCCCCCCCCCCCCCCCCCCCCCGGATATGAACAGTGAGGAGAATGGAGAATGGACAAAAAGAAAAAAATGGTGGGGGAATGATGGTTTAGAATGGGAAGGGAAGTGAAGAAATTGGAAAGTAAGTAGTGGAGGAGTGGGGAAGTAGAGAGTTTATAGGTGGTGGAGGGGAAGAAGAAGAGTTTTGTTGGTTGTTTTAATGGGGAAAATGGGAGTGTAAAGGAAGTAGAAGAGTTAAGGAAGGAGAATGGAGAAAAGTTTGAAGGATTTTAGGGGTTGGATCGGTTAGGATGTAGTGGAATGGGGAAAGAATGTGGGATTTGGAGGTTTTAAGGGGAGTGGGTCGGGTGTGAACCGGGTCAAAACCCGTTGGAAGGAAAAAAAAATCTGGGCAGTGGGGCGATGGAAGGGGCGACGCGCCTCTCAGCGTGCCTGA
This sequence comes from Solanum gracilifrons, assembly GCA_029582605.1. Lineage (NCBI taxonomy): Eukaryota > Viridiplantae > Streptophyta > Magnoliopsida > Solanales > Solanaceae > Solanum > Solanum gracilifrons. Next base: position 470 of record JAJOOH010012396.1, read on the forward strand.
GAAGCTGCTCTGACGTTCGGCGCCAGGCGCGGCGCGCCAACCAGTGCGCCTGGCTCTAGATTTATATAATTTTTTTATTTTTTTTCGCTATTACAGACTAAGTTACAAAGAATGAAAAATACCATTGAACTAAAACTAAGAACTAAAAGAACTTCCTAGATTATACGAATTAAGACTATGCTAAAAATAAAAAAAATGCCAAACACGAACTCTATATCTATTACACATTGTTCATGGGTTGCCTCCTAAGTAGCGCTTGATTTAACGTCGCGGCACGACGCAACTTGGATCATTCATCATTTAGCTCAAGAACCTCCCGATCACGATCCGAATCTTCACCAAAATAGTGCTTTACTCTTTGCCCATTGACTAAGAATGTAGGGCCAATCTCACCTTGAAGTTCAACTGCCCCATGCTGTGTCATTCTAATCACTTTAAACGGGCCATTCCACTTTGACCTGAGTTTTCCTGAGAACAACCTTAGTCTAGAGTTAAAGAGTAATACCTTGTCTCCCGGATTGAAAGTACGGGCCACTATGTGCTTGTCATGCCACCTCTTCATCTTTTCTTTGTATAGTTTGGCATTCTCATACGCGTGGAGCCTAAACTCCTCAAGTTCATGCAATTGGTTTACTCTCCTTTTACCGGCTAACTCGGGGTCCAAGTTCAACTTCTTAATTGCCCAATAAGCTTGATGCTCTAATTCCGCCGGAAGGTGACATGCTTTTCCAAATACTATGTGATAGGGAGAAGTCCCTATGGGTGTCTTGTACGCAGTCCGATATGCCCACAACGCATCATCCAACTTTTCAGCCCAATCTTTCCTCTGCGCATTTACCGTTTTCTACAAAATTTGCTTTACCTCTCTATTCGACACCTCCACTTGGCCACTTGTTTGAGGATGGTAAGTTGTCGCAACCTTATGACGAATACCATACTTAGCAAGAAGGTTCTTAACAAAATGGTTAATGAAATGCTTATCTCCATCACTTATGATTGCCCTTGGCGTGCCAAAGCGAGTGAATATGTGCTTCTTGATGAACTTTATCACCACCCTTGAGTCATTGGAAGGAAGAGAGACCACCTCAACCCATTTGCTAACATAATCCACAGCCACAAGAATATATTGGTTTCCACTTGATGGTGGGAAGGGCCCCATAAAGTAATACCCCACACATCAAAAATTTCCACCTCCAGAATGTTGTTTAGTGGCATCTCATGTCGTCTTGAAATAGTACCCAACCTTTGGGATCTATCACAACCCTTCACAAAAGCAACAGCATCTTTAAATAGCGAGGGCCAAAAGAAACCAGATTGTAGTACCTTATGAGCAGTGCGTTGTCCTCCATGATGACCTCCATATGGGCTAGCATGACAACTTTCTAGCACTTTGTGAACCTCATACTTCGGGATGCACCTTCTCACTACCCGGTCGACCCCTTGCTTGAACAAGAATGGTTCATCCCAAATGTAGAACCTGGCATCATGGTTAAGCTTTTTATTTTGTTGGGTGGTAGCACCCGGAGGATAATCACCACTTACTATCAAATTCACTATGTCTGCATACCATGGCACCTGAGAGATATCCAGTGCCATTAATTGTTCATCCAAAAACTCTTCCCGGATTTTCTCACCTTCATTCTCATGTGAAAAATCCTCCAACCTAGATAAGTGATCTGCTATTTGATTCTCCGTACCCTTCCTATCCTTGATTTCGAGGTCGAATTTTTGGAGAAACAGTATCCACCGAATTAGCCTTGGTTTAGCATCCTTCTTGTTGAATAGGTACCTAATAGTTGTATGGTCAGTAAAAACAATCACTTTAGTACCTACCAAATACGATCTGAACTTGTCGAAGGCGAACACTAGAGCCAGCATCTCCTTCTCAGTCACTGTGTAATTAGCTTGTGTAGAATCAAGGGTCTTATCTGCATAATAGATTGAGTGGAACACTTTATTCTTTCTTTGTCCCAACACTGCACCCACTGCTACATCGCTTGCATCACACATGAGTTCAAATGGTAATTCCCAATTAGGGGCAATTAAGATGGGAGCCTCAATTAAGTTCCTCTTCAGCACCTCAAAAGCTTTCAAGCACATCTCATTAAAGTCAAACTTCGCCTCTTTCTCTAGAAGGTTGCACATGGGTCTTGCTATCTTGGAAAAATCCTTGATGAATCGCCTGTAAAAACCTACATGACCAAGAAAACTACGCACACCTTTTACAGAAATAGGAGGAGGCAATTTCTCTTTAACTTCTACCTTAGCCTTATCAACCTCCAAACCAGATTTAGACACCTTGTGTCCCAATACTATCCCCTCTCTTACCAAAAAATGACACATTTCCCAATTTAGAACTAAGTTAGTGTCCTCAGATCTAACAAGTACTTTATCAAGATTCCGGAGACATACCTCAAAAGACTTCCCAAAGATGGAGAAATCATCCATGAACACTTCTACGAAGTCTTCCACCATATCATGAAAAATGGCCATCATACACCTTTAAAAAGTCGTTGGTGCATTGTAAAGTCCGAATGGCATGCGTTTGAAAGCATATGTACCATACGGACAAGTGGATATGGTCTTTTCCTGATCTTCGGGTGCAATTAAGATCTGGTTGTAACCTGAATAGCCATCTAAGAAATAATAGTACTTCTGCCCTGCTAACCTGTCAAGCATTTGATCAATAAAGGGAACGGAGTAGTGATCTTTCCGAGTAGCATCATTAAGTTTTCCGTAATCCATACAAATTCGCCACCCAGTCACTGTTCTAGTAGGAATTAGCTCATTATTTTCGTTCCTTACCACAGTCATGCCTCTCTTCTTGGGAACACATTGCACCGGACTTACCCACTTACTATCAGAGATTGGGTAAACAACCCATGCATCTAACCACTTTATCACTTCATTTCTTACCACTTCTTTCATCAAAGGATTTAGACGACGTTGATGTTGTGCACTTGGTTTATGATCATCTTCCATGTAAATCTTGTGCATACATAACGCCGGACTAATCCCATGAATATCAGCCATTTGTCATCCAATTGCTTTCTTCCTCCGCTTCAAGATTCTCAATGCCGCCTCAACCTGTAAATCAGACAATTCTGCAGAAAGTATAATAGGCAAAGTTTCATTAGTACTCAAATAAACATACCTTAGGTGAGCTGGCAAGGCTTTAAGCTCCAACTTAGGAGCCTCTTCAATTGATGGTTTTGGAGGGGGCCCTAACTCGCGATCTAAAGACTCCACTTGAGTCCTACGAGTTTCTACTACTGCTAGATTTAAGCATGATTCAGTCTCTTGAGCTTCAACATCTCCCTCTAACTGTTGACCCATTAACACTCTTTCTAAGGGGTCTTCGGGCAAAACTAACTGTGATTCTACTATGCGATCAACCACAGTAATAGCAGACAACTCTTCATAAATAGAAGCCAATTTTAGCGCGCGGTAAACATCAAATACCTCTACCTTATCATGTGCCCTCATGGTTAATTGACCAGCTGATACATCAATTAATGCCTTACCCGTGGCCAAGAAAGGACGTCCCAAAATGAATGGAACTTCAGGATCGGGTTCAAAGTCTAAGACCACAAAATCTACCGGAAAAATCAATGAACCTACTTGTACTAACACATCTTCTACCACCCCCTCTGGCCTAGCAATGGATCTATCAGTTAGTTGAAGAATAACAGTGGTTCGTTTTGGACTACCCAACCTAAGCTTTAGATACAAAGATAGAGGCATTAAATTTATACTTGCCCCCAAATTACACAACCCTCGGGCATGAACACTTTGCCCAATTGTAATATGCACAGTGAAACTACCCGGATCTTTTAACTTTTTGGGCAGTCTGTTTTGAATCCTTGAGTTGCACTCCTCAGTAAGTGCCACAGTTTCATATTCCGAGAGCCTCCTCTTGCTGGCCACAATGTCCTTCACGTATTTAGCATACTTCGGAATACCTTCTAAAATGTCAACCAATGGTAGATTAATGTGAACCTGTTTAAGGAGAGAGATAAACTTACCGAAGCATTCATCTTCATTCAGCTTTTTGAGCCTCTGTGGAAATGGAGGTGATAATTTCTTTTGAGGAATGGGTACCTCAACATTGGAGTTTTTTACTACCTCTTCCACATTATTTTCTTTGTTACTTACCTCAGTGTCTCTCTTCTTTGGAGCCGGTTCCTCTAATTGCAGCCCACTTCTAGTGCTTACCGTATGCAATTGCTTTGGATTGGGCTCAGTATCACCAGGCAGCCCACCTTGGGGACACAAGTTCAAAGAATTGGCCACTTGCGCAACTTGTTTCTCTAAACTCATTTGGGACATCTGGATATTTCTAATGTTCTCATCCTGCTTATCTATTCTAGCATTTAATTTGGTCCCTATTTCTGTCGTGTGCTTTTAGAGGTTCTCTTCATTGGTCATCCCCCCTTTTGGTGCACTAGAATTTGAGCCTTGGTTAGGATTGTAGTATTGTTGCCCAGCCCCTTGAGAACGGTATTGGTTAACCCCTTGCGCCTGATTTTGGTTTTGGTTCCCACCCCATGAGAAGTTAGGATGGTTTTTCCAACTAGGGTTGTAAGTGTTACCATAATTTTGTTGCACTCCACCCCTTTGTGCATTACCCATATAGTTTACAGAATCCGGGTTTGCTTCACATTGCTCGGTTTCATGAGTTCCACTACCACATACCTCACACCAATTTGTTGCCTGTTGTACTACATTTATCGGAGCCTGATTTAGAGTTATTTGTTTAAATTGCAATGTAATGTTATGTTGCATTGCATCTAATTTGGCATGTATGGCAGTAGCTTGGTCGACATATAAGATCCCTGCAGCCTTTTGGGTTGGAGTTCTAGACATTTCACCCTCATACCCTTGGTTCCCTTCAGAAAGTATATCGAGTAAGGCGAAGAACTCTTCACTCGTTGTGGCTAGGTCCTGTCCACCTGCTGCACTATTAAGAAGAGAGCGATTATTATAGTCTAAACCTTCAAAGAAAGTGTGACAAAGTACCTCATTGGTTTGCACGTGATGTGAGCAAGCATTCAGCATTTGTTTGAAACGCGCCCATGCCTTGTACATGTCCTCCTCTTGCTTTTGAACAAAGTTTATTATCTCTCCCCTTAGCTTCGCGATTTTCTTGGATGGCAAAAATCGACTCAAGAACTTCTTTGCTAGATCATCCCAAGAAGTGATGGAGTTTGGTGGCTCAGAATCTAACCAACATCTTGCAGCTCCTAACAATGAGTATAGAAACAAAGTCAACCTTACATAGTCTGATGAGACTCCAATTAGGATGTATGTATTGGTGATTTCTATGAAGGTCCTAAGATGGAATTGAGGATCTTCATGGGGGAGACTAGTGAATTGCCCATTAGTATGAAGGATATGTACCATGTTCTGCTTTAGTTCAAATCTACCCCCCGGTGGAGGTTCCTAATACTAGATGCCAAGCTGGCTGTGAGTGGGACTGCCATATCACGGACTGGTCTTGCGGGTACGACAAGCGGTGCTCCCTCGTTATTTGGGTTCCTTTGGTTATTCACGTTTTTCGAGTTATTCAAGTTGTCTTGATTTTCATCATCAATGTTTTCCGAAATACCTAACCCCAATTCTCCTCGTCCTTGATTCATCTTTCTGCGCTGTCGTAGAACTCGTTCAGGTTCGTTGTATGATTTGACAAGTTCTTCTTTCCTAGCCAGATCTGAAAGTCAAGTGTCTGCAATAATCAAGCTAATATCAAGTGATTAGTATCCAAATAATCTAATTGTAGACTTGAGAAGATTGAATATAAATAAATTTCCAAATCCCTGGCAGTGGCGCCAAAAACTTGTTGCTCTCCAAAATACACGCAAGTGTACGTGGTCGCACAAGTAGTATAGACTATTTAAGAAACGAGTTATCGTTCCCAAGGGACTTATGATCAACTTATATTCACTTAATTCTACAACTAAAAGTAACCAAGTAACCTTTTTAAGAGTTGTTGATTTAGTTAAGTATCTACTAATAATTATGCACTAAATGAAAGTAACTAATTGTGAACGACTTTGATATAATATGGTTCAAGCAAGTTTAAAAACAATTCCAGGGCTGCAACATACATTGAATACCATGTATCATATCATTGGCTTAAAACTCACTTCAGTTGTCAATTTACTGGTTTATAGGGTTGATAGTATGGTCCGGGTGGTTCGCCTCTCGTCGCCTACCCCAGTTAGCCATCTAACTACATCGTTGAGCGGGGATAAATAAACTAACTGGCGAGCATGTATATTTCATCATATTTCGTAACCAAACAAGATGTTCGTCTAGGCGTCACTCCTGAACACTAATCACCTCAATTTAATGGGTAGATCGAGCTCTCTATATTCTCTAGTCTATCTAATCCCTCCTCGTTCGATTTTAAGATTAGACACTAGATTTATTTTATGGTGCGCAAGCATAAAATAGTAAAACAAGAATATATAATAAATTTGGACTGACAACCGAAAATCAATTCATAAAGCCTCAAACATTCAACACATCATTAATAGCTACAGCCCAGAACTAGGGCGTTTAGCTACTCATGCTATTAGAAAACAAGAAAATACAATAGTTTATGTAATTTTCGGGAAAATTAGAAGAGTTAGAAGATCAAAACCTATTACAAACTTGAAGTCTTGTTTTCGCACACTAAAACAATCGTCCACCTTCTACTAATGAACCCAAGGGTCTATTTATAATATTTAGAAATACAAAAACCCAATCCTAAACCATCAAAGGGTCTTATTTAGTTGTATTTTCACTGGAAAAATCGGCATCATGGTGGGGTGTCGCGCCTCTCATCGCATCTTAACTTTGCCTCTGAAGATTTCTCCTTGGCGCGCCCGCCTCTCAGCGTACCTGAGAGGCGTCTCTGACTATTTGGTCCAAGTGCATTGCGCCTCTCAGAGCGCCTGAGAGGCGTCTCTAAATGTTAGCCCTCAGCGCCTCGCGCGTAGCAGTGCGCCTGGCCCTGGGGTCTTCACCCTTGGCTGCTTTACATGCTCGTTTACATCTCTTTTCTTCAAGTTCACTCCAATTCTCTTGAGAGTTCCTGAAACAACTAATCATGTGTGTAAGTGTACAATCCTCACAAGTTACCCCAAAAATTAAGCTAATGACTAGAGATTATTCTTCAATCTATTTGACATATGGGCAATTATTGACAACTAAGGCATATAAATATGCCTAAGATCAGTTTCGACTTAGGGTTCCAAAGTTTGTCTTCAATACCTGTTAAAATGATCAATCGAAATCCTAAGAATGACAAACTAACATGATTAAATATTGAAATGCATGGTTAGACTAGGATGCTATTGAAAATGGTCAAATAGGTGGGCTTGAAATTTAACCATGTCTAAAACTTGGCACAGATCCTATCCACGAGACCCTGTCTACGGACCGTAGATCAATCTACGGACGGTAGATCAGGTCTGTGGTTGGATGCACGTAAAAATTTCACAAAATGTGAACCCACGAAAGTGATCTACGGACCGTTCTGCACATCTGTGGTTTCCATCTGCGACCAATATTGCTGGTCCTCTGATTCACGGAAGAGTTCCACGGACCATAGATCAGTCTACGCACCGTAGGTCCCCTCCGTGGATGACCACTATAGCCACTGTCTGAAATTTTTTTGGTTTTTTTGTTACTGTTCGTTTTTAGTTCTAATTTTTTCCGAGTGTGTTTATAGTTAGTTTTGGCACTAATATCGCTTCCGCAGGTACGATGGCACCCAAGAAGCTAGTCACATACTCTAAACAGGGCAAGTCAAAATCTGTTGCTCCTAGTTTCAGTTAATCGATGAGGACACGGACACAGAAAAAGATCCAGCATACGTTCCTCCTATCACAAGTACTTCTCCCACAGCACCCCGAGCCACCAGAGGCACCCCCCGAAAGGTGATCCCTGACGTAGTCACTGTCTCCAGTCTGATGAGGAGCACACATTGATCGGGTCACCAACTGGGGCGCTTCCAGTTCAGCTACTGGGTCTACGTCTGGCTCCAAGTCTGCCCATGCTTCGGCCTCTGAGTCTAGCCATGCTTCAAGGTCCGAGTCTGCCCATGCTTCTGGGTCCAATGCCAAGTCAGCCACAAGGTCCGTCCAGAACGAACAAGTAGCCTCATATGATGAAGTCACTAGCTTAGAGTCAGTACCCGTACCAAGGAATGAGAACCCTACTCCAGTGGCCGGCGAGCCAAACAAATGGTGTGTTGAAGGCCAATGGAAAATCTATCGGGATGCCAAGATGATTAATGACAAAGAAAAGATAGCCCGACTTATTACAGAGGAGTGCAGAGTCCTCACAGGGAGCTTGCACACGGTCCCCGACATCCACCGGCTTTTTAACCTTCACAAGTGTGACTGGATGGCTCGATACCTAGGTACTTATAGTGAGGAGATTGTACGGGAGTTCTACGCCTCTTATGCTGCCACTCTCCGTGGTTCGATCCCCTCTCACTTCCACTATGGTCCGAGGTTGTCCGGTGGACATATCACATGCCACCATCAGCCGCTTTCTCTATGGACCAACCATGGGTCACTCTTGGTCACTATACACAACGGAGTTTGATGCGGAGCGGCGCTTTCCAGAGGAATGCTGAGCAGCGAGAGGTTGTTATACTATGGTTGGCCAAGTACATTGCTGCAGATGGCGAGTGTACAGAGTGGGTCGCCACACCACGGTTGGGTATCCGAAAGGCCACATTAAATTTTGTGGCCAAGTTCTTCTGGTTGTTAGTGTGTAACAAGGTGTCGCCTACAAAAGCTGACAACCAACTCACATGGGAGAAAGCGGTCATGGTTGCAGCATTGGTCGTAGGATTGGAGATTGACTTTGTCCACATGCTGTTGGCAGAGATTCACGAGAGGGCATTAAAAACCTCCACCACTTACCCCTTTCCATGTTTGATTTTTCAATTGTGCAGGGACTCTGGAGTGCCGATCTGGCATTGTGATAGGTTGATCCACCCTACAGGGACTTTGGATATAGGCCTCATTCGAGATGAGGCAAATATGGCGGCACCTCGCAGAGAGCCCCAGGTTGAGGTACCTACCTACCTTGGGTACAAATCTTGTAGACACGGTGGGGCAGGCACAGGGTAGTGACCCCATTATACCAGATCACACCGATACTATCTCAGCCTCCTCTTCCCAGGCCACTAGTAGGGCTCCTAGCTCATCCCGGTCCACACCACCATTAGGAGTTGTTGTTGTCCCGTTGGCCAGAGTACAGACATTAGAGGCTCAGATGGCCACACTACTACATCACATCCAGTCTTTGATGCAAAAGTCGATAGCCGAGTTCGAGGCCAGAATGGAGCGAAGGATGGAGGGCGTGATGGACCGAAAGATCCAGGCTGTTAATAAGAATCTCGATGCCTTTGAATTGAGAGTCCTCGAGCGACCTGCCCCGACCATAGATCTATCATCTTTTCAGTTCGAGTTAGCTAGTCTCAGGGCCAACGTTGATGCCATTCTTGCCACCCGTACAGTTGAGCCTCAGGCGGCACCTCCTGCGTTGGCTGATGATACGGTGCTGGATGTTTTATTCAATGGGACCGCCGAGGAGGGGCCTGAGCCTACACATACCAAAGGTAAGAGGCATTGTTCTAGTCGCACTGAGGAGGAAAAAGCCCAAAAGAGATAGCGTAGGCAGGAGAAGGAGGCTAGGAAGGCTTCGATTTTAGATGAAGAGTTGCGCCAACAGAGGGTGCGAGAGAGCATTGCAGGGGCATCGAGTTATGCCCCAATTGTAGAGGTCCCGCCTGTCGTGAGGGACGTTGTGAGCACCACTGATGGAGCGGTTAGAGTGACCGAGAGCACTACTGAGGGTGCTATGATGGATGATGTGGGCATTACTGAGGGTGACCCAAGTATGGTTCCAACAAACTCCGGGAAATCGGACCCACCCGTTTGTTAATGATTCATCGGCGCAATGCGCCACAGGTTTGCTTCACCCAATCCATTATCTTTTACTGCTTTTGTATGCATTGGGGACAATCGCATCTATTTTTGTTGGGGGTGGGGTAAATGGATTGTGAGTGATAGGTTGAAGTCTGAGTAACCCAACTCATAACTCCTCTCTTTAGGGTTTTCTTGCATGTGTTCTTTTTCCCCAAGATATTGTTTAAGTTCTGTTGAACCGGCATGTGTTAGGATCGTATGTGTAGAAGCATGAAAAAAAATGAAGCATGATGGCTTATGAAAAATATACCCGTCTAAATTTGTTTATGTGTGCTAGAATTGGTAGGCTAAGACAAGTTGAATGTGTTGTTTCTGAGTATGACATGATAATGAATCAACTTGATAGCATGACTTAAGCTGAAACTTGAACTGGGTAATCTGATAATCTGATAATGAAACTATGTGCCAAGAGTGTGTAAGAATAGTTGATTGTTCAAACAGTTTTTGTGCAAAACTAGAACTTTCCCGGTTAGTCCTGCTAAGACAATTCAATCTAGAGGTTAGGAAGTGATCATAGGCCCTTGTTTTGATAAGTCCACAAATTGCCTAAAAGAAGGATCCAACCAAATAAAATAAATGCTCCCTTTAATCCAAATGCTTTGAGCCTAAAATTAGACCATTTCTTTCTAATACTCGAACTCACCTTCCCATAATAGACTATGTTGGCCCCGGTCCCTCCTTGGACATTGCACCTCGACTTAGGCCAAAAGCCTAAGTTGAGGGTGGCTAATGTAAAAAGTAACTTCAATCTTGGCCCTGACCCAACATCGGGTATTGTGCACCTCAACCAATGAAAAATTCATAAGTTGAGGGTGGCTATGAAAGAGGAAACCAAAAGAAAAATGGGTATAAAAAGAGTTTGATGTTGAAAAATAGAAGAAAGGATGTGACTTGTTGAAAGCTAAAGAAAAGAATAGAAAAAAAAAATATATATATATATTAAAAATAAAGAGCTACAAGGTCTAAAGTCACATCCGTGGTTGAAGAAAATCAAGGGAAAGAAGGTACAACGGTAGGATGGCAAAAATAGGGCAAAAAGAGGTGGAAAGCCTAGTGTAATGTCAAGGAGGGCATAAAGTCACTAAGAAGTACCCAAATGTACCACACTTGACCCTGAGCCTACATTACAAGACAAGAAAGTCCTATAGTGATCCTAGAGTCTAGTTTGGAGAGTCTAAGCAGTGCAAATAAGGGCAAGCCTATGGTACTGAGCACTAACTGTACTTGAAGTTATTTCTGAGTGTGAGTGTTGAATGAATTCTTGTACTCCAATTCATAGTCATTGTGTGAAAAAAAAAAGGGATTTCGTTTGAAGTAAGGGCACTAGTTACATTGTCGAAAAGTTGGTACTTTGGTGATAGTGAAACAGTGTATGTTGTGTGTTAGTTGGTCGATCGTTGTCATGATTTGATCCGCATGAATTAGCTTGTCGAGTCTAAGAGAACAAACTCTGCACCAGGAAAGTGAGTGAGATAGAGAGCCATGTGATTGCTTGTGATTGAAATGCTTGCTTCTATACAAGTGTCGTTTAGAGTGTTAGTGCGTCGCTTGAGGGCAAACAACGAATTTAAGTTGAGGGTGTTGATATACCGTGAGTTTACGGTATTTCTAATACATTTCACTTACAAGTTGTGTGTGTCTAGGGCCTTTTTGTATTGGTTTTGATGTGTTTTTATCATATTTTGCAGGAAAGATGTTCAGGCGCGGAAGTAAAGAGACAGCTGAAGAAATGCAGAAAAGGGCATCTACGGAGGTGATCTACGGACCGTAGGTCCATTGACGCTCCGTAAATGGTGGTCGTAGATCAGCAGGCAAGGCATGGAAGGGAAATCAGGGAAATCTGACCAAGTGTGGAACCACGGTGACCATTGACGGTCCGTAGATGGATCTACGGACCGTACTGTTGATCCGTAGATTGATATTGCGAGGGTTTCAATACCTAATGTTTGAAAAATTTGAAGTATGGAGCTACTGAGAGGGATTGACGGACCGTAGATCGATCTACTGTCCGTACTGCAACTCCGTCGTTTGCTTCAGAGAAGCTGATTTTTGGAAGCTAAAATATTTTCTAAGTCCTAGCTGACGGAAGGGACTCACGGACAGTAGATCCATTGACGATCCGTGAGTCAGTCTCGTGGAATGAAGACGCGTGCCTGACCAAACTTTTCTTATTTTGTTTTCCTTTTTAATTTAGGATTTGTTTTCTATAAATAGGGCATGTAAACCTCGTTTTTGGGGGTTAGACATTATTATTTTATTCTGGTTCTTGACTTGGGAAATTAACTTGCAACTTTAGCAATTCTTAATTTCCTAAGTTCTTTTTGAAGATTTTGGTGTTGCAATTCAAGTTGAATTTCTGGGTTTATTATTCTACTCACGTAAGTTCATAATTCTTTCATCTAAAACAATGAATTGTGTTCATATGCTTATGGGTAACTAAACTCCACAACTAGGGTTGAGGGAACCATGAGCGATTAACAAAGTATGAATAGTAAATAAGCAATTCTTGAATAGTGTTTTGCATGCATTGATAATTCTTTCGTTTAGAAGTCTTTTTAATGAGTGCACGCGTTAGAACTCACCTTGTTGCTACTTGCCGAACCAAGGAGGTAATCAACAAGAAAATAATTATCAACATTGATTTAGTGGGATACTATCTAATAGGCTAGTGTCGATTGGTGCGAAGTAATAACTAAGCCAAATATCGATTATGATGTCTAATATGAGGTAAAGGTAAGAGTTAGTAAATTATACACACGTAGCTGGGCCAAGGTGCGGGGTGAAATTCTCTAGATGCCGGACCAAAGATTTAGAGATACCTAACTTATCACTTTGCATATAGTACACTAGGAAAGGATTGCTATTACTAGGATTACTGCGTTATGAGCTTGTGGGGAACACGTATACCCTAGTTATTTCTCTCATCTTGATAACAACCAAAACTGACTTTTGATTACTGATTATTTATTGAATTCTTTCAATTTGTTTCACAAACCCTCCCCCCCACCCCTTTTAATTACTTGTTTCTAGAAGTAATTTGACTAATCAAATATAATTGTTGGTTAAAGTAAAGTCTAAACCATTCTCCTCGTGGGATCGACCCCAACCTACAAGTTGGGTTCTTTACTTGATACCGATCGCTTATGCTTCTTTAGGGAGGTGTAATTTGAGCGTATCACTAGATAGAGTTACCTCCATGATGACTTGTCCTAAGCCGTAAACCCATTCCCTTAGATGATCTTACAACTTTCTCTCTAGTTAGGCCTTTTTGTAAGTGGATCCGACACATTATCCTTTGACTTTACATAGTCAATTGTGATAATTCCACTAGAGAGTAGTTTTCTAACGATATCATGTCTATGTCTTATATGACGAGACTTTCCGTTATACATCATGCTCTATGCCCTACCTTTTGCATCTTGACTATCAAAGTGTATGCATACTAATGCCAAAGGTTTGGGCCAAAAAGAATATCTATCAAGAAATTTCGGAGTCTTTCAACTTGTTCACCGGCCTTATCTAGAGCATCTAGCTCAGAATTCATTGTAGAGCTAGCGATACATGTCTTTTACATGTCTTTTTGGAAGATTTCCAAGAGACTGCTCCTCCACCAAGAGTAAATACATATCCACTCATGGATTTTACTTCATTTGATCCCGGTGATCCAATTTGCATCACTATATCCTTTCAATACTGTAGGATATTTGTATAATGCAAGACATAGTTTTGAGAATGTTTTAAATACCCAAAAACTCTTTTCATTGTCAATCAATGAGTTTTATTGGGATTTTTATCCTTGAATTTAGTTCTTGGGATCTCCAGTCTGCTAGATAGAGTTACCGCCATGATGACTTGTCCTAAGCCGTAAACCCATTCCCTTAGATGATCTTTCAACTTTCTCTCTAGTTAGGCCTTTTTGTAAGTGGATCCGACACATTATCCTTTGACGTTACATAGTCAATTGTGATAATTCCACTAGAGAGTAGTTTTCTAACGGTATCATGTATATGTCTTATATGACGAGATTTTCTGTTATACATCATGCTTCATGCCCTACCTTTTGCATCTTGACTATCAAAGTGCATGCATACTGATGCCAAAGGTTTGGGCCAAAAAGAATATCTATCAAGAAATTTCGGAGTCTTTCAACTTGTTCACTGGCCTTATCTAGAGCATCTAGCTCAGAATTCATTGTAGAGCTAGCGATACATGTCTTTTTTGAAGATTTCCAAGAGACTGCTCCTCCACCAAGAGTAAATACATATCCACTCGTGGATTTTACTTCATTTGATCCCGATGATCCAATTTGCATCACTATATTCTTTGAATATTGTAGGATATTTGTATAATGCAAGACATAGTTTTGAGAATGTTTTAAATACCCAAAAACTATTTTCATTGACATCCAATGACTTTTATTGGGATTATTCATGAACCGACTCAGTTTATTACTAGCGCATGCTACATCTGATCGCATACACTTTATAATATACATCATATTTCCCAATACTCTAGCATAATCCAATTGTGAGTCACTTTCACCTTCATTCTTTTGAAGTGCAAAGCTCACATTATTGAGGTCTTGACAATATTAAAATTCAAATATTTGAACTAGTCAAGTACCTTTTCAATGTAATGAAACCGTGACAATGCTAAACATCTTGGAGTTCTAAGAATTCTTATACCTAAGATCACATCAGCAACTCCACGATCTTTCATATGAAAATTGCTTTCTAGCATATGCTTAGTAGCATTTATGTCATTAGTGTCTCTACTGATGACCAACATATCACCAATATACAAACAAACAATGACCTTGTGATTTTAATGTCAACACATTTATCACTTTCATCATTCTTAAATCCATTTACCAACATAGTTTGGTCAAATTTCTTATTTCATTGTTTGGGTGCTTGTTTTAGTCCATAAAGTGACTAAACAAGTTCGCACACTTTCTTTTCTTTACCAGGAACCACAAAACCCTCGGGTTGTTCCATGTAAATTTTTTCCTCCAATTCTCTATTTATGAAAATTGTTTTCACATTAATTCATTTGATGAATTTGGAGATCATATACCGCATCTAATGCAATTAACATCTGAATGAATGTAATTCTATTTACTGGCGAGTATGTGTCGACAAAATTAAAACCTTATTTTTGTCTATAACCTTTGACAAAAAGTCTTGCTTTGTATTTGTCAATAGTTCCATCGACTTTCATTTCCCTTCTGATGATTCACTTTGAACCCAAAGATTTATTTTCTGGAAGAAAGTCAATCAACTTCCAATATGGTTGCTCAAGATTGAATCAATCTCACTATTGACATCATCTTTCCAAAAGGATGAGTCTACAGAAGACACAAGAAATGTTACAAAATCATATTTGAAGGAAGTAGATGTCCTTTGACATTTACTACGCCTCTTAATCTCCTTATTAAGTACATTCTCCTTTTTTTCTTCCCAAGGTCTTTTAGACCCTTCACTAGACTACTCGAGTCTAATTTTACAGTCCACAGTCATAGGTCCTATTTTAATCCTTTTAGGAATAGGAACTTGGACTTTGGCTAGACACCCCCACACTTTGAAATATTTCAAGTTGGATTTCCTTCCTTTCCATTTCTCACATGGAATAGATTGTGTCCTGAACAAACAAAACTTTTTATTGCTTTCTTTTTGAAAAGACAACTTTTTTTGTTGTTCCCTTTTGCTGTAAGGATAGCTTCTCCACACAAGTTTTGTGGTAACCTGAACTTATAAGTAATGTAGCCATCATTTCCTCCAAAGTTTGATTATTTTTTTCATTCTGTAATTCCATTAGATTGAGGTGAATAGGGCAGTAATTTGATGGATAAATCCACTTTCCAAACATATTTCTGCAAAAGGAGATTTATATTCTCCATCCCTATCACTTCTTATCTTTTTCCCAACTGATTTCTACTTCAATTTTATATTGCCTAGACATTTCTATTGCTTCATCCTTACCATCAGCAAATATACATAACCGTTTCAAATGTAATTGTCAATTAAAAGTTATGAGATACTTTTTCCCACCACGAGATGGTGTTGACCTCA
Organism: Solanum gracilifrons; assembly: GCA_029582605.1. Taxonomy (NCBI): domain Eukaryota; kingdom Viridiplantae; phylum Streptophyta; class Magnoliopsida; order Solanales; family Solanaceae; genus Solanum; species Solanum gracilifrons. The sequence goes on from JAJOOH010012396.1 coordinate 16,536, forward strand.
TATCACAAATGTAAGTGTAAATCAACTCTAAGGAATTAAAATGTCTTTCAACAGATTTATAAGAATGCTTAGCATACTTAGATTTCACACAAACTTGACATTTTTATTTATTGCACTCAAAGTTAGACAAAACTTCTAAGTTGATCAGTTTTCCTTACAAGGTTTTGTAATTGACATGTCCCAAGTGTTCATGTCACAAACAATTTGACTCAAGCAAGTAAGAACAAATAAAAATATTGAGTTCGAAAAGCTCTCCGTGAGGTAGCTTTTTCTCACAAATATTTGTTCCTTTTTCTTACAATTTTGTGTTAATACAAACATTGTTTAGAGTCATCACCTTGTCTAATGTCCTTTTCGGAAGGACCTTTCCATAACTTTCTATTTGATTGTTATAGAACTACCCATGAACAAAGTTTCATCGGATCCAATAAAGGCAATATAGTCCAAATGTTTCTTTTACAAAACATGACAAATGACTATTCACCAATATTCATGACTATATAAATAGTTATATTTAATAGACATATCTATTCATGAAAAATCACAACATTTTAAGTGACACTTTTTCATAAAAGAATTCAATCATTTTAAACAAGTATACATATAATTTGGTAGTTTCATACTAGTCATACCATATACTAGTAAAAGAGAAACTCAACGACCACAATATCAAATATATTCCAAGAATTTTGTGTGTCTAACATAATACAAAAGTATCATCGAATTTCATATCTTGTGCTCCAAATTTAAATTAGACATAGTGTCTAATTTTACCTTTGTCATAAGCAAAGAGCCCCCCACATTTTAAATATGATCTCAAAAATAATTTTCAAGTATTTGAAAATAGTTTTTCCACATTTTTTTTTCATGCTATCAAAGTGTCATTGTGTCATTGGCAACATGAAACCTCTTTTGAAAATACTATTCTACAAAAGAATTATAGTGCTTCAATTCCATTTGACAATTTTTACACAAAGTCAAAGTTCATTCCATAGAGGCACAAAATCATAAACTCTAAGTCACTAGTATTTTTCCTCCATCACAAATAGACATACCACTTAGTATTTAAAATACTAACAATAAAGACAAAAGTACAACATTGACTTATTATGTGAAGTTTTCATATTCTTCAAACCAATTGCATAGTCTAATTTATCTAGAGTAGAAAACTACAAAAGTATTTAGTCTACAAAAACCAGACACAATCAAATTTCACATGGAGTACAAAACTTAAAAAAAAAAAAATCGGTCTCCAGACAGAATTGAACATATTCATAGACTATCACATAGAAATGTTTTTCTTTTCAAACAGCCATCTAACTATAACATTTTGACATACTATTTTATCAAACAAAAATATGCATCTCTCATTCTGCAAACTAAAGAATTTTAAAGGCAACACTTTTTGCCAAGGAAAATTCATTCAAAAAATCATATGGTTTGCAGATCTTTTTCAAAGACATACATGATAAATATCAAAATTGTTAACTTTTAGAAACTATTTTCCTCCTTAGATAAATAATAAGAAGGTTACCTGGTGTACTGTTTAAGCGAAATACCACCACTTCTTATAGTACATTCTCACTTCGACCTTGCTAAACAAAGCACTCAATTCTGGAGAAGTAATGCATTAATCTTCTACTTCCATGATCTGTTTCTCTCAATCAATAGAATACAAGAAATACCAACAGTATACTAATTTCCTTAAGATTGTTGTCAATTTTGTATTCCTAAGATACTTAGAACAAAATTTTGAAGAAATTGGTAAGAAACAATTTAAAGAGTATTTTCAAATTAGAAAATTAAAACTAGTAGAGAAAATAGAATCAGAAACAGATTAGAAACAATATAAAAATATTTTTCTCAAAGAAAGAAAATCGAACCCACTGAATGCACAGTGTCCCCTTAAGGAAATTATTCCCCTCAAGTACCCGAGGTTAACGGAATATATTCTCCCAGGATAGAACGATCTTACTCACCAGTGTATCGGTACCTAAAACCACGGTGTCAGCGAGCCACTGAACGGCAGTAAAGTACACTTTGAATACTAGATTTAGTAGTAGTAGAAGAATTCCAGAAAAATTAGTTCAACTAAAATGAGAGGAAATCCCTCAATTTATAGAAAACAAAGGGTAGTGTGAAAAGGTTCTTATTATGCCTTACCGGAAAGGTCACAAACCTTTGGAAAAGTCACAATCTTTCGGAAAGGTCACAATCTTTCATAAAAGTCACAATTTTTCATAAAAGTCACAACTCTTCATAAAAAGTCGCAACTTTTCATAAACGTCACAACTCTTCATAAAAGTCGCAACTCTTCATTTTCCATTCACACCTTTTAAAACCCAACATTAATTACTCGCGTCAGTTAAAGAGTTGCAAGCAATAATCTGCAACAACCTGAATTGATATAATTATGTCAAAACTCAGATTAAAAAAATAAAATTCCACTAAACGACATAATATACACCTATATTATAACTTTTTATAAAAATTTCTCTTTGATATTATAAAACAGGCAAGGCCAAAAAAATCTAACAACAAAAACCACAAAAGGGCTATGTAGACAATTGATCCCTTTTCCCTTGTGCATGTAAAAGGAACAAAATGTACAAACGCAGTGCCGGCTCTATGCTATAACAATTAAGGCATATGCCTTAGGCCCTCAAAAAATTGGGGCCTCAAATTTTCTCAAAGTTTTACCAAAAATAAATTACATGTTAATCTTTTTTATAATTTTTTAAAAATTATTTATGATAAAATACTTTTTAAAATAATAATAAATAAATATTATTTTATTTTCTTTAACTCCATTCAAATAGAAGAAATAAAAAAATAGTGTTTTGCCTTCTTGCATTCTCTTCCCAACATTCATATTATTTTATTCTTTGTAACTCTATTTTTATTCTTCTTCTTCAATTTTTTGATTAGTTAGAGTAATAGTATGTCAAAAATATAAATCAATAGTCGAAAAATATTGAACAAAGTGAAAAAAAATTCTATTATTATAAGTATCTTCTTAATTTCTAGCATTACAACAAGCACATTAAAGTGGGATCAAGTTATTCAACTTCTTAAATCAAATTCTATGATTTTAACTCTTACCTTTATTTAAAATTTATCAACTTATTACTTATAGGATTATGTTAACAATTCATATAATGATTGCCTTAGTAAAAGGATATTTTTTAATATTGAATTGATAAATTTT
>JAJOOH010012397.1:0-22901 GCA_029582605.1 Solanum gracilifrons
TTTTGGGGGTGCGGAATTCATGGTAAAATGTAATAATATTTATTGTAATATTCTTCCGATAGTTGTTTTAATCTGAATATTTCTTTAATATTATTTATGATATATTCTAGATATAACATATCTTGGGTTCTTCGGTACATATATAATTTTTTCTCCATTAATTGTTCTAAGAGTTTTATATTTTCCATAGATTCTATCCAATATCGTAAATATTCGTAGTTCATTTTAATCTGAATTTATTTCTAAATCATATCATTCTATTCTTTCGTCATCTAAGTATAGATCGTGTAGGTCTATCTCATACCATTGTTGATTTAGTATATCTTTTAATTCGTTATCATTAAATATATTTTCCCATATTATTATTCTTAATTAGATTATTTCTATATCTTTAAGTATATATAAGATTAAAGTTTCGTAGTTTTTTATCATTTCATCATGCATGTATCTAGTCATGTTCGTTGTTATGCAATTTTTTTATTTTCAATTATTCTTTCCTATCATATTCATAATTGATTAAATTCATATTAAATCATTATGAACTAGATTATTTGTTTATCATGTTCTCCTGTCACTACTAGCATCGTACTTTAGCGGATACTTCCTTCTTATCAGCGCCTCAACTTTGTTTACTCCCCTAAACGGCTTTCCTTCACCTACCAATTTCAATATTAGGATGGCATAGTATAGAAGTTTTCTCCCTGTTTCCAGTGTGCTAATAAACTAGAAATCATGATTCAAAGAATTCTAATACATAATAACTAACATAAATTTATTCAATCATATATATGATATTCAGGAATATATGAAATTAGTTCTGCATATTTGTTGAACAATATACCTTTGCTTCTTGCTTATTCATGCTATCTGAAATATCTGATTAGATTTCAGATTATTGCTCCATTTTTCTAAATACTAAATTTTTTAGAGCATTTTTTGAAAGGGATCTTTATATATTAGGCATTGCCAGCCTTTTATGTTACATACCCCTTCCTTTATATAGAAAGGAATTAGTGCATAATCATGCATGTACTATACTCCACACTTACTTTTCAACTTACTTTACAACCATCCCTACCCACTACTTTTACACTTGTCTTCTTAATAATACACACCACCTACCATACTTTACACTTGTCAACATTTGTTTAATAATGCACATGCATATGTTGACTAACTTGTACCTAATAATGTGACTACTACTATGTATTTCAAGACTTTTACATATCTACTTTTGTCTTTGTGTGGCCAAGCACGTTTTTGTGTTTTCTTTTATCTTCATCTTTATCTTCTCATCATCTTCCGTCTTTATCTCTTATTCCAACTAGACGTCTGGGATTATATCATCTTCTCCGTTTCATTTCGAACTTATGTGGTCAGGGTATTTGTGACCAATTAGCTTGCAATACCTGGTTAATAATTCTGCCGAAATAAATCCTACTTTTAGTGCTCGTGTCGTAGGCCATTCTTCTGGCTTAAGTAATGATAAAATCCATCTTTGGACTTCATCCATATCTGCTTTCCTTAGCTCCCTTGAATTGGAAAAAATCATTAACTGATCTCTTGCATAGTAGCTCCATATAGCATTTCCGTTTAAATAATTATTTGCTAGTTCTTGTATAATGGTTGATATACCAATTATTCTCTTATTGGCATAAAAACTTGGTATCTCGTTTTTTTGTATCTCTGGTTGTTGTTCGATATCTTCCGGTATTATCATATCTTTTGTTAGTCCTATCTTTACCACTTGTATCGGAGGTTTTATTTCTTCGTATAATATCTCTGTTGTTGCTGTATAAAATTTTACATAAAATAAATTTCCCTTAGTAACTCTCTTATATGTAATAAATGCTTTGTGGAGTTTCGGTATTCCACTTAGTTCCTCTCCGTCATAAGTATATGCTGTATTTAATAGTCCATAGTTGTAACATATCCTTACTAAGTTGGCGTTAGTTTTTAGTTGTGCAATTAATTTATTATAACCTAGTAATTTTTGGGTTAAATAATCCTGGTTGGGTTCTTGGGTTGTAGTAGATCTGGGTTTAAGATTTAAAAATGTTTGGATTTTGTATATATTTTCTATATAGGTTCGTGTAATATAGTTATATGTCCTTTTGTCATGGTGTAGGCTATCCGCGTATGTAGAAGTTTGTGGTTCTATAATCAATATGTTTTTTGGTGTTGGCCTTGGCGTAAATGGTTTTTCGAATAACTGGTTTAAGTTTGAGTTCTTATTAAATCGTTGGCTTGTGGCCAAGCATGTGTCTAATGCGGAGTTTAGGGCAGCCTTTCAAGTGTTTGTTCAAGCCATGATGGCCCAAGCCAATAAGGAGGTTGTGGTATCCACAATCTCAAGTGTTAATACGGCAGCTTCAAGAGTGACGAACTTCACAAGAATGAATCCTCCAGAATTTCATGGTTCTAAGGTTGAGGAAGATCAAGAATTTATTGATGAGGTCTATAAGATTTTGATGATCATGGGACTTACGTCGGTGGAAAAAGCGAAGTTGGCTGCTTATCAACTAAAAGGTGTGGCTCAAATTTGGTATAATCAATGGAAAGAAGGGAGGCCGAAAGATGCGGGTCCTCTTGATTAGGATAAGTTTAAGGCCTCTTTTCTTGATAGGTCCTTTACCCTTAAGATGAGGGAAGCTAAGGTGCTTGAGTTCATTAACCTTCGACAAGGTAGTATGAATGTGAGAGACTATGCTCTAAACTTCACTCAATTGTCCAAATATGCTCCAACAATGGTTGCATATTCAAGGGCTAAGATGAGTAAGTTTGTTTCGGGTGTGTCCTAAATGGTGGTTAAAGAGTGACGAACTGCAATGCTCATTCATGATATGGACATCTCTCGTCTCATGGTATATGCACAACCAATTGAGGAGGAGAAACTCAAGGAAAAGTCTAGAGAGGTAAAAAGGGCTAAAACCGGTAATGGTAACTTTTCACATGCAAGGTTCGATGGGCAAGGTCATCCTAGATTTCAGCAACGGTTATTCGGTCAAGGTTCCTCTAATGCTCATCCTATGTTCAACAAAGATAGGGTGTCTAACCATAAGCCTCAATGAGGTAATGGTAGTGGATCTTCATTACTTATATCTAATTGCACTAAGTGTAGGAGGAAGCACGATGGTAAGTGCATAGCCGGCACAGATGGTTGTTATGGTTGTGGTAAAAGTGTTCACAAAATGAGGGACTGGCCAATACTTACAGCTACAGGAAAAAAGGGCAAGTAAGCTTCTCCTGGTGGTTCGAAATCCAAGGCTCCTAAATAGAACCGCTTATATGCACCCCAAACTCGAGGTGAACAAGAGGATTCTCCAGATGTGGTTACCGGTATGCTCAAAGTTTTCCAAATAGATGTATATGCTTTGCTAGATCTCGGTGCTACTTTGTCTTTTTTGATGCCGTATATGGCTATGAGGTTTTATGTGCTCCCTGATGTGTTTTTATAACTTTTTTTGTCTTTACTCCTGTTGGTGATTCTATGGTAGCTAAGAGGGTCTATAGAAAGTGTCTCATTTCCTTGTCCAATAGAGTTACTCTTGTTGACTTGGTAGAGCTTGATATGTTAGATTTTTTTGTTATCTTGGGTATGGATTGGTTGCACTGTTGTTATGTTTCTATTGATTGTAGAACTTGTGTAGTCAAGTTCCAGTTCTCGAATGAGCCTATCCTAGAGTGGAAGGGGGGGAATTTTATGCCTGAGGGTCAGTTTGTCTCTTGTCTTAAATCTAGAAAGATTATTTCTAAGGGTTGCATTTACCATGTAGTTTTGGGTAAGGGATAAAGATTCGGGAAATAGACTTCGGTATTGACCTTCTCCCAGATACGCAACCTATTTCTATTCATCATTATTGTATGGCTCCGGCAAAACTTAAGGAGTTTAAAGAACAAATGAAAGATTTGTTGGATAAGGGTTTCATCCGACCAAGTATATCTCCATGGGGTGCTCCAGTTTTGTTTGTTAGAAATAAAGATGGGTCTCTTCGCATGTGTATTGACTATCGTCAGTTGAACAAGGTTACCATTAAGAATAAGTATCCTCTCCCAAGGATAGATGATTTATTTGACCAACTTCAAGGGGTAAGTTATTTCTCTAAGATTGATCTCTGATTGGGGTATCACCAATTGAGGGTGAAGGAAGATGACAATTCGAAGACTGTTTTTCAAACTATGTATGGTCATTATGAGTTTTTAGTAATGTTATTTGGGTTGCATAATACTCCGGCGACGTTTATGGTTGATGAATAGGGTGTTTGGACAATACCTCGACATGTCTGTGATCGTGTTCATTGATGATATTGTTATCTACTCAAGAAGTGAGAATGAGCATATCATTTGAGGATCGTATTGCAAATTCTTAAAGACCGATAACTTTTTGCCAAGTTTAGAAAATGTGAATTTTGGTTAAGGTCTGTAGCTTTCCTTGGTCATATTATGTCAAGCAAGAGTATTGAGGTAGATCCTAAGAAGACGGATGCAGTCAAGAGTTGGCCTAGACTTCTAACTCCTTCGGATATTAGAAGTTTCTTGGGTTTGGACAATTACTATAGAATGTTTGTTGAGGGTTTCTCTTAAATTGCCTCTCATTTGATGGCTTTGACTCAAAAAAGGTTAAGTTCATATGGTCCGAAGCTTGTGAGAAGACTTTCCAAGTGTTGAAAGATAGACTTACTTCCACTCCGGTGTTGACCTTACCGGAGGGGACGGATGGTTTTGTTGTCTATTGTGATGCCTCGAATTGGGCTAGGGTGTGTGGTCATGCAAAATGGTAAAGTTATTGCCTATGCCTCAAGGCAACCTAAAGTTCATGAGAAGAATTAACCCACTCACGACCTTGAATTAGCGGCGGTCGTATTTGCCTTAAAGATTTGGAGACACTATTTGTATGGAGTTCATATTGATGTGTTTATCGACCGCAAGAGTTTGCAATATGTGTTTAACCAAAAAAATTGAATCTTCACAAAAGAAGGTGGCTTGAGTTATTGAAGGATTATGACATGAGTGTTCTTTATCACCCCGGTAAAGCTAATATGGTAACGAATGGTCTTAGTCGGTTATCTATGGGTAGTGTTGCTCATATTGAGGAAGAAAAGAAAGATTGGTTCGAGATGTTCATAAATTGGCTCGATCAGGTATTTAATTAGTGGACTCCACCAAAGGTGGTGTTATGGTTCACAATGGTTCCGAATCGTCTTTTGTGGCGGATGTGAAAGACAAGTAAGGTCTTGATCAAATTTTGGTAGAATTGAAAGAGGCGGTACTTAAAAAATTCATTGAGACTTTCTCCCAAGGGGGAGATGGTGTTCTTAGATACCAAGGTCGTTTATGTGTTCCGAATGTTGATGACTTGAGGGAAAAGATCCTATCAGAAGCTTATAGTTTGCAGTATTCCATTCACACGGGAGCCACCAAGATATACCGTGATTTACGGGAGGTCTATTGGTGGAATGGGATGAATAAGGATATTGCGGAATTTGTGGCTAAATTTCCACATTGCCAACAAGTAAAGGTTGAGCATCAGAAACTGGGAGGTTTATCCCAAGATATTAGTATTCCTACTTGGGAGTGGGAAGACTTGAATATGGATTTTATTATTGGGTTACCTCGCACCCGGCGACAACATGACTTTATTTGGGCTATAGTAGATAGGATGACAAAATTGGCTCATTTCCTTCCCGTCAAGGTTTCCTATTCAGCGGAGGACTATGCCAAGTTGTAATTGAGAGAGATGGTAAGGTCACATGGAGTACCTTTGTCCTTCATTTTCGATCGTGGTACCCAATTCACTTCTCAGTTTTTGAAGTCATTCCAAAAGGGGATTGGTACTCGTGTTAAGCTTAGCACGGCCTTTCATCCCCAAACCGATAGGCAAGCGGAGAGTACTATCCAAACTTTGGAAGATATTTTAAGGGCTTGTGTGATTTATTTTAAGGGTAGTTGGGATGACCATTTGCCATTGATTGAGTTTGCTTATAATAATAGTTGTCACTCGAGTATTTATATGGCTCTATTTGAGGCCCTATATGGTAGGAGGTGTAGATCTCCTATAAGTTGGTTTGAGTTGAGTGAAGTTTCCCTCATACGTCTCGAATTGGTACATCAGGCCATAGAGAAAGTTTGACTTATTTGAGAGATGTTGAAAACGGCTCAAAGTCAACAAAAGTCCTATGCCAATGTGAGAAGAATGGATCTAGAGTTTGATGTTTACGATTGGTTTTACTTGAAAATGTCACCCATGAAGGGTGTAATGAGGTTTGGTAAGAAGGGGAAGCTTAGTCTTTGATATGTAGGCCCATATCATATTTTGAGACGTGTTTGTAAGGTTCCCTATGATTTAGATTTGCCAAATAAGTTGGCAACGGTGCATCCAATTTTGCATGTCTCTATGTTGAAGAAGTGTGTTGGTGATCCGACATCCATAGTTTCCTTAGAAGGTTTGGGAATTGATGATATTCCCTCATATGTGGAAGTTTCGATTGAGATTTTAGATCGGCAAGTCAAGAAGTTGAGAAATAAGAAAGTAGCTTCCGTAAAGGTGTTGTGGAGGAATCATTTAGTTGAGGGTGCTACTTGGGAGGCCGAGGCCGATATGATGTCCCGATATCCTCATATTTTTCCTTCTACTCCTATTCTAGCTTGAGTAATGAGTTCCTCTTGGTTTGTCATTAGTTTTGGGAGTAATGTGTTTTATGTGTTTTCCATGATTTTCTTATGTTATACATGTTCATGAAAACTTGTGTTTTGAAAGAAAATAAGTTTATATTATTGATTTTCATCATGTTGTGGTGCATTGAGTATGAGTTGCCTATAGACTTTATGAGATGAATTGATAAACATGCTTTAGATATGCTTTTTGAGAGTAAATTGCATATGAGCTCCATGAGATTGTGTTGAGCATGATTTTAGCTTGGAGAAGGTAGTTCCTCCTTGAATATGAGTAATTTTGAGATTTCATGCATATTTGGTTGAGAGATGTAGTTTCTACTTCCTTATAATGCACTGAGTATGTTTAGTTGGAGTTGATGCTACCTCCTTGATTTGTGCATTGCATTCATAATGGGTTGATAGAGTTAGTTTCACCCCTCTTATGATGTTTTGAGAACGTCTTAGCTTGGAGTCGATAGTTCCTCCTCGGTTGTATGCATTGCATTTTAGGTTGGGTTGTTAGTTCCTCTCCTACTCTTTTAGAACCAGTTTAAATCACATTCGAGGACGAATGATCTCAAGGGGAAGATATTGTAACACCTCGGATTCAAAAGAGGGAAGCGAGCAAAAATTTCAGCAGTTCCAGGTGCCATCCACATTGGCCAACCACGGTCCGTGGGTTGAACCACGAACCGTAAGTGGGTCCGTGGATAGGCCATTAAAAATTGTCCAAGCCATGAACCATGGCTGGACCTACGGACCGTAGACGGGTCCACAATTCGTTGTCCTGGGGCCATTGGTCCAGGCAAAACTCTCTGACCACCAACCACGGTCCACCAGGACGGGCCGTGGGTCAGACCACGGTCCATCGACTGGGTTTGTCGATTGGTAGATCGGTGATAGCTGATAGTTAATTCACGGATAGTTGGGTCTTTTCATAATTAATTAGTTCATATACTACGTCATTTTTCCTATGTTTAGGACCCTTATATAAGTCTTTTTACCCCCAAATTCACCCCATTTAATTCACTCTTCCAAATTTACAAAAGAAAACCAAATCTCCTCTCAAATATTCTCTCTCTAGAAACATGAAGAAAAAGAACAAGAAGAAGGACTCATCTAGGGTTTCAAGCTAAGGTTTCAATTCCTCCATTGAAGGCTAGCATTTGGATTTAAGGTGTGATAGTTTTCATCTGTGGAGTTCCCAAATTCCTCTATTTCAAAAGGTAAAATTCCCCAATTGAGTTGGGGTTTTCTTCAATTAGCATGGTTCATTTCATTATTGATTTAAATGATTGAATTATGATCTTCTAAGCATGAATTGATGTATTGCAATGATTTTATGATATTTTTCCCATGAACCCATGCAATCCCCATGTTTTCAAGTTATGGACTATATGTTGTGGGACTTTAATCTTCAAGGAAGAGTATTATGAAATTGAGCATGTATTACTAGTTTTACATGATTTTATGATCAAATTCATATCTAACCCATGTTTTCTAAGAGTTGATGATTGAAAGTGGGTTTTGACCTCAAAGAGGTAAATTATGGACTTATGCACTTTCTTGTGAAATATATGCAAATATTTTAAGGGTGCTTTGAGTGTAAAGTACCAATGATGATGATCATGATGTGTTATTTAAAGGTTTTCTCGTGTACACATAAGAGTAAGACGTGAAAGGTTTTCTCACATAGAAAGGATTCCTAAGTTGAAAGGCTTTCTCACCTAATTGAATCAAAGAGTAAGAGTTATCCTACTGAACTACCTTGAATTGGTTGTCCAAGGGAACCTTCCATGAGTTATGAGATAATTTAATACCTAAATACTATTTCGTGGAATTTATGCTTAGCAACGAGTGGATATTGATAGGGAGATAGAAGCTCTCCCGTAGTAGAGGCCAGGTTTCTAGAAGCAATCTCTTAAGATGGAAGCTCCCCCATCGTAGAGGCCGGGTTTGTAGTAGCAATATTATTATACCTTAACTATGTGCCCCCATAGGTTGATTAACTAGTGGATCCACTTAAGCTAGAAGTTTATGGTCCTTACCAAGTAGGACACCCCTTTTCGGTGTGGGAGACACCGGGAGATCATGTTATAGCTCACATTGTCTCGATGTCGGTTAAGGCTAATTCCCCACAAGTATTAAAGAACTAAGGTTACTCAAGGAGTATCACATATGAGTTCAATGGTTTTAAAGAAGAAAGTTAGCTTGCATTGTCCTTGATTTATGACTCATGTTTTAAAACTCATTCATATTATGTTTTAGCTTGGTCAATTGAATGTCATGAAATGAAATGTCCCTTTTAGCTTAAAATGTTTTATGCATGGCTATCATACTTGGTATATTTTTTTGTACTAACACATACTCTTGCCTACATTTTTTTCCAAATGTAGGGTCCAATATTCATGGTGTTTAGTTTCGTGGCTAGTGGGTTATTTGATTGATTCCTGAGCTTTTGTGAGTCCTCATGCTTCGAGGACGGACTTTATTGTTTTCACTTTATTTCATACATTTTCTCTTTTGGACATGATGTATGGTCAATACCCAATTTTATTCTATTATATTAGATGGCTATGATGAGAAAAGAGCTTAGACTTCTGCTTTTCGTTTTATAAAATGTTTTGGACTTAGACTATTATTTTACTCTTATTGTTCTATTTCTTATTTTATTAGAGCTAAGTGGCTTGTATGAAGTCCTTACCGGTTCTATACGCCATATTACATCTAGGGGGTACCCCTGGGTTGTGTCATTTAACATGACAACACAATGAAGGCTGGCTTAGTCAGACAGTTTATGGATAGCATATTTGTATTCTAATCCTATTATATAGTATTTCTAACATTACCTTTCTGAACTTGGTGTTCCAGTCACGCCCATGTTTGGTTATATCATTTATTAACTTTGTAACTTCCTCCTTACACATGATATCTTCGCCTGTTATAGTTTTTTGAAATATTGGCTCACTAGATCAAGTGCCTTCAAGAATGTATCTAATATGATGGTGTCATGAAACTCATGAAATTGTGCTGAAAAAATATCTTTGAATCTTACCCCTGATTTTTCTTAAAAAAATCGCCCTCTATATATTTCAAGTAGAATATTCTATATACTATTTGCATTCATGCAGCCACTAAACTGCACTCATAAATTAGGATGTGGACTAAATTAAGCCGTAAGTAAATTATGATTTGGATTGGCGTTATAAATTTTGATGGAATCACTATTTGAAAGGAGATACTCTTATACGATTTTATGATTTGGATTGGTGTTATGATTATTGTATTTTCTAATATTATAATTTAATAATTGAATTTATCTATTCGGTTGGATTTAACTTAGCATCGAGAGAACTTTGAGGTGGAGGCATAAATTGTAACATCTCATACTTCAAAAGAACTAACTAGAGGTCCGTACAACTAAAACTGCAGTTTAGTTTTGGGTCAAATTTGAGCAATCATAACTTTTAGCACATAAAGAATTATAAGGCCCATGAGCTATCAAGCTGAAGGTCTTTGAGTCCTCTTTCCAACGCCGCCAAGTTTTCTAAATTCCGAGTATGGAGTAAGAAGTTATGTTCGTCTAAGTGAATCCTCTGTAGTTAAGGCTTTATATATATTTGAGAAAGGGGTATATTGGTCTTTTCCTTACCCCACAAAACTTGAACACTCTTTTTCTCACCCAAATTAAGGGTCAAATCAGACGCTAGGTATTTTTCACATTCCAAAAAGGCTTAGGGATTTTAGAACAAGTTTCAAGAGGAAAAAAGGGAAGGGTTTCTAGCGTTATTCCAAGAACCGAGGACTTTCACCAAGAACAAGTGTTCTTTCAAGGTGCATAAGCTTCTCACAGTGTTGTGTTTGTTCGCCCTCGCGCCAATCATGTAATTTCATTCGTCAATTAGCTCTTGAAATCGTTTGTATTGAGATTCTTGAAAAGTTCTTGAATTTTAGCCCCATTCTTTAACAATGGTGGTTTTGAGTTCTTGAGGTAAGGGTTTTGAGTGAGTATTGTTTCTTGATAATTTTGTGTGGGACTTCATTGAATTTGAATTGGGCTTATGAATCCAAGAGAGTTTGGAAGAAATCAATCAATTCTAGATGAGTTAGGACCCGGAATTAAGTAAGAAAATTAGTCGGATTTCTGGGTTCGCGGTGGGGAAATACACCCTCAAGACGCTAAGAGGGTTGGCACCCTACGCCTATAGTACGACCCAAAGTACTCCCAGTACTTTGAGGCCTGGTGCCCTCCGCCAGCAATGTGCCAGGGTCGTCAGGCCCATTTCTTCTCTGTTCTTCGTCCCGTGTGTGTTCTTTCAAATCATGTATTTGATCTCTTCATGGTATTAACTCTTAAAGTCTTCATTCATCCTTGAGAGATCCTACATATATTAATCATGTCTCTTAATTTACATTTCAATTCAAAGTACGGAAAAGGGCCTAAAATACCCTCGAACTATTGGAAATTGTACAAAACTACCCTCCATCCACCCAGTGGATCCCAAACACCCCTGACATCCACCTATTGGCTCCCAAATACCCTTCCATCCATATTTGGTTTCAATATTGACCACTTTTATAGTAGATTATAATTTAAATAATATTTTTAATATGTGGCGACCATCTATTGGTTATCATTTAATTACTTAAAATTAATTTATAAACTCACGCATAACTAATTATACCCGACCCAAATTGACTACACTCGACTCAACTTAACTTTATCCAACTCTAATTAACTACTCTCACCCCAAATTACATTTAGCCCGGCGATTTAAAATAATATACCCTTCATTCCCAATATTTCACTTCCTCTTCCAATATTACTTCCCCAATATATTCTCTTTCAACCTTGAAAAACACTACCTAAAGATAATCATGCATCAGCATTAAAAAATCATGAGTATTTTGGTGATTTTTAATGGCGATACATGTGCGTATTTAGGTAGTGTTTTTCGAGAGTGTAGGCAAATATATTGGGAAATAAGGTTGAAGATGAAGCGAAATTGGGAATGAAGGGTGTATTTGTTTTAATCAGTGGGGAAAATGTAATTTGGGACGGTGTAATTAATCAATTTGGGTCGGGTGTAGTGAATTTTTGATCAAGTATAATTAATAATGGGTGAGGTTGTAAATTAATTTAAGTAATTAAATTGTATCCAATCGATGGTGCCACGTATGTAAAAAATTATTAAAATGATAATTCGTTATAAAGGTGGTTAATATTGAACCCAAAGATGGATGGCAGGATATTTGGGAGCCAATTGGTGTATGGCATTGGTATTTGGGAGCCAGTAGGTGGATGGTGGGTAGTTTTGTACCATTTCCAATAGTTCAAGGATATTTTAGGCCCTTTTGCACATAAACTAAAGTTAAACCATTCTAAACTTTGTGCTCTGATTACCAAGTTTGTCACGACCCAGGGTACCCCCTAGACGTAACATGGCGTACTTGACCCTGAAGAGGTCTCATACAAGCCCTTAGAATAATCATAAAACAAGATAATAGAAAAGTATGGAAAATTTAAAACTTCTTTAAAACCATACAATCGAAAACATTTTCATAAACAAGCGAAAGTCTTTACTATATCTTTGTCTCAAACCATCTATTAAACTATTGAATAAAAGACTTGGGACGCAGCCCATACAATGTCTTAAACATAAAGAAATAACATAAAGGAATAATCGTTTTTTCCTCGAAGCTATGAGGACTCACCAAAATCTTCAACTCTTCTTGCTCCTTAGAAACCTAGCCTCCAAAGGAACTCAATCTCCAATCCCCTACATTTCATTAGAATGTAGGCTATATGCATTAGTACAAAATGTACCAAGTATGAAAGCTAGCACAACATCATAAGAGCATCTTAAAATGGTTAGTCAACATAATACATAAGCATAAGAGATAACAACATAATCATAACATAAACATCATAGCCATAGCATGGTCTCCAACATAAGCATCATACAAACATAAGTCAACATAATACATAGTTAATGAGCATAGGAGACAAGTCATAATCATATAAGCATAACTTGACTCTTAGTCATCTATACCACAATAGCACTATTTTGAAGTAACCTCAAAAGCATACATGTGCAAAGCAAGAATAGCATCCCATAATACCACCCAAGACAAGTATCCCTTTTTGGTCATCTTAATCATAGTCTATATGTATGGTTAAATCTCTAAGCTTTTATATACCATAAGGGCACCATACTCGTATGTAAACTCAAGCATACTTGTGCAATGCATGAAAGGCATCCCATACTACCCTTCACACTAAGCATAACCTTGAAGTCATCTTAGTCATACTCACCCTCCTTTGGTTCTCATTATTAGCTTAACTCTCATAACTAAGGGGGTCTCTCACCTTTAGTCAACTATAGCAAGGAAGGAAACTATTGCATAACCCTATCTAAATTCTCTTCTTTTAACAACCCTAAGCCATACTTGTGCAATACATGAATAGCACCCCATAATACTACTCATGCTAAGTACCACTTTTAGGTCCTCATACTAATACTTCTTGATTTGGAACCTAGTTCCTCTCTTTAACTTTAGAACACTATGAGGTACCCTCTTAAGCACATCTTAGTTCATCTCTCTTTAAACCTTCGAACACTATGAGGTACTCTCTTAAGCACGTCTTAGTTCATTATTACATTGAACCCTATGAGATACTCCCTTTAGTATGTCTAAGTTCACTATTAGCATGGATACTATGAGATACTTACTTAAGCATGTCTAAATCCATTTATACTTTGAACACTATGAGATACTCTCTTAAGTATGTCTAAGTTCCTTCTTAACATGGACCATATGACATACTACTTTAAGCATGTCTAAGTACACTTATACTCTTGAACACTATGAGGTACTTCATTAAGTAAGTCTTAGTTAAATTATGCTTTAGAACACTATGAGATGCTTCTCAAGCATGTCTTAGTTTATAGGATATGGAGATTGCTACTAGGAACCTTGACTCAACTCATGTGAAGGCTCCCATCTCATGAGACCTAACTTTGGGAAAACACACACTCTACTACGTAAGAGTTCCCCCTTTAACTTGGATAGTCCTCACATCAACTAGGTGTGGCTCTCCTTTCTACTTGGAGCCCAAGCCCTATCTTGTGTGACACTCCATCTCATCTTCAATATCCAATTGAGGCCAAGCATACACCCCAAGATTTATTTGTTAAGCCTTGGTTAACACTTATATCTCATGGAAGGATGTCCTTGACAATCAATCCATGTGCAAGTGATTATATCACTTTCAACTTTCAAGCATTCATAAGGTAAGTTAGGTGAGTATAGGTCTTTCACCACAATCCAACCTATTAGACTCCTATTCTCTTTTAGACTTTACTCCCAAAGTCTTAGAATCAATAGGTAATCATATTAGCTTCACTCTAAAGCCCTAACTGTTATGATCACAAGCCTTAATCTCAAGGTTTCTTTCTTAATCTTTTCTTTATACCTAGTGTCTCAAGGTATTTTGATCACATCTTTCATTATTATGTGATTCTAGTCACAATTGATCATAAAGGTTCAAATTCAACTTAATATGTCAAGATTAATCATATACAATAGAGTCTAGTTCAATTTATGATTATATGTTCCTAACTTTGAACAATTACTAAACATGACATTGATTTAGGAAGATCACTCATGAACCTTCAATTTCATCTCTAATGGCATAACCCACAAATACCACATTCATCAGCTTAGATTAGGGTTTACCATAGAAATCACATAAATTCATCATAATATCACTAAACAAAGTTTAATCAATCATATTTGGGTATTATCCACTAGATTGGAATCATACCCAAGCCCTACCCAACAATGCAAGCACAACCCTAGCTAGAATTGGGTTTTTGACTTCACAATTGGGGGAAAACTAAGGGGGGTATATAGGGGAATAACCCATAGATAAATAAGCTAAATATACCTTAATCAAAGCCCAAGAACAAGCCCTCAACAATGGATTCTTTTTTCTTGACCTTAGCTTCAAGCTCTAGCTTTTTCTTCAATGGGGTTTTCTAGAGAGAAATATTTGAGAGGGGAGAACTTTTGGGATCTTTTGGGGGTTTTGTTTCTAATGACTTTATTGGGGTGTTTAATGACTTAAAATAATATATATATATATATATATGTATATATATATAGGTGTATAAAACTAGTCGAATAGGAATTTCCCATCTTACCCTCAATTTGGCAGCCCCTTGCCAGGGGTCACGCCCCTTTTCACGAACCGTCAAGGGCACCACGGCCCATGGTGGTGCCCGTGGTCCCTTGACCAGTATCTCCCCTCACTTTCCATACTCCCAAAAATACTAAGGCATGACCACGAGCCGTGGTCATGACCACTGGCCGTGAAGTGGCTCGCGGTCCCTAGGCAGTAGCTAAGCCTTTGGACCTTGCATCCCATGAATCTAAGGGGTCTTCACGGGCCCCTTCATGGACCGTGGTCAATACCACTGGTCGTGAACCCTAGGCAGTGCATGGCCAAGGTTGGGCAGCCCTGGCCTTTGGCTTAGGCTTTGGCCCCTTGCCTTGGCACTTGCCCTTGCAACCTATACCCAAACCTTAGGTAGTCTTCTATACTATGAGGTCTAACACGTACCTTGACGTTCAACCACTAATCCCCTCATTCTAAGCACATAAAGTCTCATCTACAACTCTAATCCTTAACATCACACTCTAGAACCCTAGCTCTTGGCTCTAGTTTAGTCGACTAATTTCCGGGGTATTACACCCATATCGGTGCTCAATACTACTCCCAAAATATACTTATCTCATATGTTTTAAAAATAAAACTCTTTCTATGATTTGAGATAATTACTCAAAAACTAGCTCAAAGGCTCTCTTGGAAATTGATGTTTCCTTTCGTGTTCAAATGTGAAAACATTTTAACTCTTGGGAATACTTAGTTCCAGTATAATCTTTGAAGAAATGAACTTTACCCTTACTCTTTACTAAACTCAAATATTAAGTGTTAAAACAAAGTTAAAACGTTTGTAAAAGACTTCTTAAAATATGGATCATGCCGAACTATGGACGTGAACGACTTAATGCAAGGTTTTCAATAACAATAGATAGAACTCAATATTTGGATCTCAAGAACTTCAATGATACTACTCATTTCAAGAATGCTCAACTCAGAGGGTTCACGCGGAATTATGAGCATGAACTACTCAACTCAAGGACTCAAATATGCTTCTCATCTCAAGACTATTCGACTTATAGGGTTCATGCGGAATTATGGGCATGAACAATTCAACTCAAGGACGTCATGGGTAACATGTAATAGTCCCATGATTGGAAATATAATCTCAAAGGGGATTAGGAACTCAATACTCAAGACTTAGAACTTGAAGATACTACTCCTCTCAAAGGTACTCAACTGATGGAGTTCATGCAGAAGTTATGGGCATGAACGACTCGACTCAAGGGTCAAAATATTAATAAGGAACTTATGTATATGACTCTTCTCATTCTCATACTTACTCAAAACTTAACTCAAATAGATGGTGGATCCCAAAGGATTCACAATTGAACTCAAAGGCTTCCCTGAACTCTACTCTTAACTCCCTTTTGAATGTGAATTATGAATTCAAGAGATACTACAAGTAGGACAATGGCCTTCAAAGAGAAATGAAAGGATTTTTGAGCATTTTTTCACTTATCCAGGGAATCCCTTTCTTCAACAGTTATGGTTCATGATATGAAAGATCTCATGATCAAAAAGTAGACTCATGAATACATTCTCCTCATCTTCATACTCACTTGCTCGAGTCTTGAAACAAGTTACTAGAAGTTATAGAAGACCCCACAAAAGGACTCAAAGGGACTTTCTTAGAATGTTCAAAAGAATTCTCAAAAATTTAACTCTTAACTCTACCTTGAATTTGATTTATGAATTCAGGGTTGTGATTTGTGATAGAAAAGATCTCGGGATGCTTAGGAGTGTTTTTAGATAGTTAAACATGAGAAACGATCAAGAAATCACTATCTGGAAGCACGTTCACGACGCGGAGATGCATTTAAATATTTGGTCGCGAAATAAATTTTGAGGCAGAACAGTCCGTGACCGCTCTGTGACGCAAAGAAATTTTTTGTGAAATGGGGAACAGGTCCGCAACGCGAACTGGGTTGCCAGATTCACCCGACTTTTCCCTTCTTCATTTTATGACCCCAATTCGCCTAAATTCGATTCTTTTGCTCAACTTCTCTTTATATTGAAATACCCAGCACATGTACAATAGAATCTAACTCAAAACAACTCTATAAATCAATGCAATAATCTCAAGAACTCCTCAATATCAGCCCAATTCAAGAACGAAAGTAAATTCAAGAATACATATCAAGAACATAAAACCTTAAACTTTCTAGAACGAATTTAACGCTGAAATTAACATGATTGACGTGTGGGTGAACAAACCCAACACTATGGAAGCTTAGATACCTGAAAGAACTATCTTCTTGAAGAAACTTGAAGGAAAATCTAGGAAGATGAACCCTAGCCTTAGCGTTTCTTGAATTTCTTGAGTGTAGATATTTTTGAGTGGATGAGAGGGTTTGATTTATGAAAACTGATTTTTCTACACGTTTAGGGGTAATTTATATGACCTCTTAAGGGTTTTTAGGACTAAAATACCCTTAAAGAAATAAATAAAATGAGTTGGGAGTTGGAATAATTTTTCACCAGGCAATGAGGTCCGTACTGGCTCCGTAACGCGGAGCCATCGCGTAGCTGCTGCCAGGTTTGAGCGTCGTTAGTAAATCAGTCATAACTTTTTACTCAAAGCTCAAAATTTAGCGAACTCAGTGGCGTTCGAAAGATAATTCAAAGAATTTTCATTAGGTATCTTGTAGTCCACCTAAAGCATCCTTTACTAAGATTTATGGTCATTTGAAGTTGACCCAAAACTCATAACTTAAGCATAACTTGCAAAATTTCAAATTTTGCTATTTCCAATTTAGTTCTTTTCGGAACTCATGGTGTTACATCTAGTGACCTTAACACTTAAAAAAATTTAAATTCCTCGGTAAAATCTCACTCAGTACGAAGAACGATTTGAGTCTTAGCTCAAAATTTTATGGGGTGTCACAGATATGTTGAACTATGATCTATTTGCATGTTGGGTGTTAGATGTTTCTACCCATAGTTCTATTTCGAGTGATCTCATTCGAGGACAAATTTTACCAAGGGGAGATATTATAACACCTCAGTCTTATAAAGAGCTAATTTTAGAAAGAACTAAATTGGAAAGAGCTGAATTGAGGTTTGTACAAGTTACACGTCGATTGTGAGTTTTGGCTCAACTTCAAACGACCATAAATTTCAGTACAAAATAAGTTAGGTAGCGCATAAGATATAAAATGAAAGATCTTTGAGTCCTCTTTCTAACACCATCAAGTTTGCTAAATTCCGAGTTCGGATGAGGGAGAGATGCCCATTTGAGTACAACATGTCTAGTTAAGACATTTCATCCGTTTTAAGATGGGGTGCTTTGGTCTTTTCCTTACCCCCACTAGCACCACACGTTTTTTCACCCAATTAGGGATCAAAACCGATTAAAATCAGCTTACGTTAAAGTCTAAAAACGTTTGGAAGGTTAGGGAAAAGTTTAAGAGGAGAAAAGCTTCAAGAGTTCAAGAGTTCTTGCGATCTTTGAGGATTTTCACCAAGAATTTGATTCTTTTGAGATATATAAGTTTTCATAGTGATGGGTTTGTTCACCTTCACGCCAATCATGTGATTTTTACCCATAAGTTCGAAATTAATGTTGGTTGATTCGGGTTCTTGAGTTTCTTTGAGGTTTTGTTCTTCATTCTTTATTAATGGGGTTTGATGAGTTCTTGAGGTTAGGGTTCTGATTTTGAGGATTGTTCTTGAGGAAAATTGAGGAAATGCTTTAAACATATGAGCATGAGTAATATTATTGGGAGTGGTATTGAGCACCGATATGGGGACGAGTTCAGACAACTCAAAGTCCTCAAAACTATATATGCCAACATCGGAAAAGGGTCATACTTTTTAGATGATTCATTATGGTATTTAAGCATAGCGTAGAGGATCTACTTAGTTGAGGATGTATTAAGGTATAGGACAGTTCTGGCAGCGTGGGTGAGACGTTGTATCATCGCATAGCTCACAGTGATGGTTGTCAATGAGAAAATCTCCCAAACAAGAGTAAAAGAGTTTATTATTGTATTTTTAAATACATTGATTTATTATCTATTACTTTAAAAGCTTTATATAAATTTCATATATATTGCTGTTTCATATTGAGTTGAGTCTTCTTGAATTGAGTTAAGTATCCTTGAGCCGAGTGAGTTGAGACGAGGTAAGTATGTTTCTTTTTATCAGTTCAAGCTTGTGTTTATGTTCAGATTTCCCCTTGCATTCTCATACATTCAATGTATTGACGCCATTTGGCCTACTTCATTTCATGATGCAGATACATGTATTCAGGGTCATCAACAGGCGCCTCGTTGATACCACTTGCAGTTCCAAAGTTGTTTTGGCGAGCCTCTTTGCTTTCGGAGGATTCCACTTCTATTTTTAGTCTTATTAAGATGTCGTGGATCTTGTCCCAACGTCTATCATAGTTATTAGAGGCTTCATAGAGATTAGTGTTTTGAGAAGTCTTTTCCATTTTCAACTGTTAATGTTCAAGACTCGAGTTGCCTCTTTTGGCTATTTGAATGTTTGTTTTAAATATTCTGAGTTATTACTTTGAGACTTTTGAGAAACTTTTACTTTTGAGTTCATATAATATTGAGTATGTCTTCCGCAGAGTATTGAGCTAGGCTAAGGGTTCGCTTGGGGACCAACAGTGGTTCCCAAGTGCAGTTACGTCCAGGGTGTAGGCTCAGAGTGTGACAGCCCTGATTTATCACAATCTCCCTAAGGTTTGGATTACGGTTTTAGCATTATCATGGTCTGCCCTACTCATGAGAATCGGGTCATCTGCAAAGAAAATGTGGGACAAAGTTGGTCCCTTTTTCGATATTTTATCTGGGTGCCAACTTCTATTCCTAACTTCTGCCTCTATTTCCCTAGCCAACATTTCCATACATAGAATGAATATGTATATGTATGGGGATATATGATCTCCTTGTCTAATGCCTCTAGTTGGCTCAAAGTAGTTAGTACAGTCTCCATTAACTAGGACGGAAACACTACTCGACGAAACACATAACATAATTATGTTGATAAGGTTCCTTGGGATTTTCAAATATATAAGTGTTTCACATATGAAGGACCACTTGATTATGTCGAAATATTTTTCTAGATCGATTTTGATCATCATGTTAGCTTTCTTACCCTTCACCCTTTGGAAATCAGAGATAGTCTCCCGGACTATTATCACATTATTCATGGCTTGCCTATTTAGAAGGGAACTTGATTGGCAAGGTCCCATGAGGTCTTTCATTACTGGTTTCATGCTATTTTCTAATTCTTGTGATAATTTTGTAAGTTGTGTTACATAAACTAATGGGTCGAAAATCTCTCAATATGTTGGCTACTTAAGCATACTAGTAGTGTCTGATAATGTCCTTAGAAATTTTTCCATCTTGGAAGACTTGTTCGTAGAGAGATTGATTCACCGACTATGTCCCAATATTTTTGAAATAAGAAGGGGTGTATGTCATCCGGGCCAGGGGATTTAAAAGGTCAAAAACATAGCCCTCTGTATTTCCTCACTTGTTGGAGAATGTCCCAAGTCCATTGGGATTATGGTAGTAATATCTTTGGTATTTATGGCACTCTTAGGGTAGGAAACTTTTTTCTAACGATGTGTGGAATAGAATGTTAAAGAAGTCAAATGTTAGCTCTATGAGATTTGGTAGGTCGTAAACCCAAGAGTCATTATTGTTTTCCAGTACTATGATGTGGTTCCTTCTTCTCTTACTCAAGGTTGTAGTATGAAAGAATCTTGTGTTTGAATCCCCTTCGTTTAATTAACCAGTTGACTCTAAACTCTAATTTTAAAAAATCTTCCTCTTGTTTGAGGACTTGGTTACACTCTTAAAGCCATAGAGGAAAGTGATCTATTTCACTATTAAAGCTCCTTTGATTTACTTCGATATTAAGAAGGAATCCTCAATTCTCCATTTTTGTTCATTGTATTCAGTTTATTCTCAGACAAATAAAAAAAAAAAAAATTGTGATTGACTCAAATATAACAAATATACATTATATTTTTTATTTGCTATTATGTTTCCAGATACCTTTTTAAATCTTCATTGATGAAGACAATTTATTTTTTATAGATTGAAAGTTCGGTATGAAGAGTAATTACTAGATAAAAATGCAGAAAGAAAACTTTACTGAAACATCTTCTTGTATTGCTTCTTCATAAGAAAATTTTGGTAAAAAATCTTCTTGTACTACTTCTTTTTATTTTTTCAGTCAAATATTTTTTACTTGAAATGACATCATCTCTCATGTATCTTTGAACTATGCATGTTCTTTTGCAAGTTGCAATGCATCATTTACATTCTAATTACATTATAAACATGTGTCATAGTTATTTAAAAAAATGAAAAAATTATTGGAGTTCAAACAATATAACTTCTAGACAATATATAGTGCAACAAATGTTCTAAATTTTGACGAGGGAGGGGAGAAGTCACTATTGATAATTTACCGCATTCACTTTTTCTGCACTTCCACTCACATGCTTTAATACTAAGCCAATGTATGTCCTCATTTGAGCCATCTCTTTACAAATGTCATCATTTGATTGACTTGGTGCAATTTGGACAACAAACGTGCTCTTACCAGTATTTGCCTTTCTAGTGCTCCATGCCTTACTGTTTTGGAAAATCCTCTCAAGTTTTTCAGCGATCTCCTCAAAAGTGCACTCACCATATGATCCTCCAGCAATAGTATCTAACACAACCTTTCCATTGTCATCCTGTCCTCGGTAGAAGTACTCCTTCAGTAACACAAATATTCCTATATTTTCTAAATATTACCTTTAAATTATAAAAGATAAAAGCTTAAAGGGAATGAAAAGAATTCAAAAAAATCACAAAAAAAGATAAATAGGATTCTAGCTCTTAGAGACATGCCACGTCAGCAAGTCTAACATTCTGTTTTTTATATTTATATATAGATACAATAAAGCTTCATTAAATTAATATAGACGGACCACGAAATATTAATATTTTGTAGATGTATTATTTAATCGATAAATTAATATTTATCAACTAAAAAAGTGTTTTGACACTGCAAAATTCGTTCGAGATAAAATCTTTAGAGAATTTAAATAAATCCACTTGTGAAAACATCATTCAGCATTCATTTAAATAAACCAGCCCCGTCAACGATGGTTAAACCTCTTAATTATCTAATTCAGTCCAATCCTTATTTACATACATACAGAATCAATATAAGCAAAAATATTGCTCGAAAATATTTGGCTAAAAAAATATTTATTACTGCAAAAATTATGGAGAAACGCAGCAATTATCAACAAGAACAGAAGATGAATGCCTTTGCTTTTTTGTTTCTCGTGTCAGCGGAAGCATTTGGTAGTTGAAGCCTATATCTCTGGTTTTTTTAATCTCTGCTTAGCTGACGCAGCCTATATGACAGATTATGAAGTTTGTTTTCGATCTGTCTCTAGTACGATTAAGATTAAATATTTCGATGATTGATTTGTTATTTTTGGAGATTTTGTTTTTTCATGTCCCCTTCTCTGTACTCGTTTTGTTTCTTTAGTAAACAAGGTAAGAGTAAACGTGTAACCTTATCATTACAAAATATGAAGCTTGGGTCTATGACTATTAAAAGAAAATTTGTCACACTCGTTCAAGATTTTTATTGTTTGAAAAAACTTAAAGGAAACAACGGTAATTCGAAAAGAGACAATTCTTATTTTTTATTAAATCATTTCAAACAAAAGTATTATAAAAAGAAAGTAATAGTAGCTCAAATTCACCATAGTTCTATGTTACACATTTAATTTCGAATGCAATTTCTTTTAATGTTGATATTAACAATTAGTCTCTGTCTGTTATGGAATGGAAGAAACAAGAAAGAGAAATTAAAGAGAGAATGAATGATAACTCTTTGTATTGATTCTTGCATTAATTCAAATAGAAGAGTACATTCCTATTTATAAATAATTAAGGAGAATCCTTATTAAAGGAGAATCCTTCTAGATACTAAACTAAAATAAAACTAAATATTTTGCAATTAATGTAAACCCTAGACTTGAAAGGAA
>JAJOOH010012399.1:0-22709 GCA_029582605.1 Solanum gracilifrons
CTAATCTTTACTACTCTTAGAGGCTTGCAGACTAGTGTGTGGGGTGTATAGCTATGTTATGGCCATACTGGCCTATGTGGTTGGTTTGCTAAAGCTTGTGAGCTGTTTGATGTATTGTATTGATATATACCTGCTTTTAGTTTTGGTATAGATATCATGGCGGCCTCGACGGCCCAATCAGGACTTCTGTGCTAGTTGGCTATTTATTTATATGATCTCCTGGGAGTAGCTGTTTCTTTTATAGATCAATTGGCAGGGGCCTTGCCGGCCGATGGCTTTGTTTTAAGCCTAGATATACTTGTTTGATTTCTTAATTGCGTGTGGCTGCCATGCGCTAGTAGCAAATGGTTCAGCAGGGTCGGCTCGGGCCTGAGTTTTGGCATTAGGAGCTAGTTGCGCCCCTTGAGTTTGTGGAGTGACAGAAACTACAAATCACTTCCTCTGGCGGTGCGGTGCGCTACACTCTGCCCAGAAAACCAATGAATTTTCTTGTTAGTTTTTCGACCCTAAAGCGTCTAGATTAGATTGGTTTCTTCCCCAAACACTTAGATTCGAATACCCAACTAGAGTATACAAGAATCTACTCAAAGACTACTTTATATCTCATAAAATCTGTAACGACCCGGGAGCACCCCTTAGCCATTACCAGCGTATTCAACCTCTCGGAGGTCTTATACTTGCCCTTAGCATTAGTCATAGCATTTATCATAGAAAAATAGCGGAAAATTTAAAACTTTTCCATAATATAACACACGACATAAAAGTCACCTCATTTAAACCATTAATACAAAATCGGAGTACTACTTCTCAAGGTAGCCATCGTAAAACATGACTACAACACAAGAGGGACACAACCCTTACAATACAAAAGAAACTACTATCTAGTACATAGAACTTAAGGAAACTCTTTAACATAAATGTCCTTGAATCTTTAAGGACACACCCGGACTTGGGAATAGTAAGCCAAGCTCATCCCTTCTAGGATAGACCCTTTAGCCACTACCACCTACACTTGGTATAAAAGATGAAGAAGAATGGTGTTAGTACAAGAACGCACTAAGTATGATAACCATGCAAAACATGCTTTTAAAAGGACATTTAGTTGGAAACTATGCATCATGCTTTTTTAGAGAAACTTCAAGAACATTTACTACATAGGCACAATATAAACCACATACATCATCATACACATGGAAACCATTCATAATAGCACATTGAGCCACTTATAACATTTTAGGCACATTCAATGCATACAATACATTACCTTCCTCTTTATCTTAACTCCTTTTCTCAAGCAACCCTTAGGGAATACTTGGTGCAATGTATAACCTTAAGGTTACCAAAGGTGAACTTACATATAACCTTCATCAATCCAACCACATATATTTATAGAGTCATAAGCACACCATAAGACATAGTCTTCACATAGAAAGGAGCCATCACCTAAGACAACCCCCAAGTCACACTAGTGCAATGTGCAAGTAGCATCCCCTAATACTACTCACACCAAGTGTTCCTAGGAAGCCACCATAGACTAGGCACATCATATTCAACAAGTCATAACATCTTCGTTTAGACATAAGACCAACATACTTCATAACATCATATAAGGACTCATTCCTTTACTACTTCATTAGTCATAACCAATTTTGTTCATATCATAGGTAAACCACCCTCACAACCCCTTCACAAGCTCACTTGTGCAATGTACACATGGAGTCCCATACCCCCACATATACTAAGCAAACCCATTAAGAAGTCATAAGTGTAATTCATATGCATAAACATACTTCATGTCTTGAAATAAGTAAAGTCAACCTTAACATGCTTTCATATTAACATACATAGACCATAGTCTTTATTACATAAAGAGCCTAATCATAACCTCCCTTAGAGTACACTTGTGCAATGCATTAGAAGGGTCCATAGTCCTACCTACACTTAGTAACTCTTCAAGAAAGCATGACTAGAGTTCATATTCTTATTAGTTCATTTCTTAACTTTCGGGAGACATTGCCATAACCGACATAGACCATGTGAGCTACATGGAATCCGGTGTTCTACTCCCACACCAAAAAGAGAGGGTACTACTTGCCAAAGTAGGACCTACATACATAATAGATATCTAGTGGGTCCACTAAGCTAATACCTATGGGGGCACGTAGTTATGGAATAAGGAGATTGCTACTAGAAAACCTTGACTTACTAAGCGTGGAGGTTTCCATCTCGTGAGACAACATCTATGTTGGGAACTCGGACTTGCTAAATGTGAAGGTTCTCTTCCGGGAAGCCGGACTTGATAAACGTGAAACCCCCACTCTCATTTTTCATGTTCACTCGGTGCTAAGCTCTAACTCCCTTTATAAACATCTTTAAGCCTTTATTTAATAATAGTTCATAAAATAGGCTTTAGGGACTTAATCCCTCATAACATATAACTCAAAGGTTTCTAAGATGAGAATGACCTTTCATCATAGAACCTACATTATATGAGAATGACCTTTCACATAATCATACCATATTCATAACATAGTCTAGTTTAGAGTACAATAGAGGAAACCTTTCAAGAGATTCACTTTCACTAGATTATCATAACCTTATTCATTCATTCATGTGTGTGTACATATTTGAGAAAGCCTTTCACATAAACACCTTTATACAACATATATGCATACCTTGTTAATCATACACTTTGCATGCATAATAAGATGTGAGGGTGTATATAAGAGTTCACCTTTCAATAGACACCATAACACATCATATTCATAGCTATACATGTAGAGGGTATGTGTGTGCATATTAGTCCTCATAGTGACATAATAGCAACAACATTGATATTGAGTGCACTTCCCTTCAAGGGATCACCAAACATTCACATGTCCCAAAATCATGAGCAATTCAAAGATAAAGCCCTTAGGGATTCTAGACCACACACCCACACTTCAACATAGGAGAGAAGGACACATACAACATTGAATAGGTACTCCTAACATGTATATGATCAAACATTCATATAGGGGTCATATAGGTAGGGGTCATTCCACAATAGTACCTAACATAATCAATCATGTAGACCACACGTTATCCCTAACATTATCATTCACATTATACTCCTCATCATCAACACACTTTAAACATCATGCTAGCATTGAGGATTTCATACATAACCTTCATAGCATATCTCATAAACATATGCATCATAATCATCAATTCACTTCACATCTATTGCCTTCAAGGCCATGATCTCAACATGCATAGATAGACAATAAGTGAACACCTCCACCATAAGTGGATCAAACCTCACAACATTAATTCTCATACGATAGACTAGAAGTTAGGTCAACTTACCAATTCTCCAAGCCATGATCACCATGGATCAATACTCAACAATTCATAATCAATTGACATTGGTAGCAATAGAAATCAACAATTTAATTCAATAACATAAACATAACCTAAGTACAATTCTATAAACAAAGGGATCAACCCAAAACTTTGCCTATAAAGTCATAATCATCAACTCATCAATATACCAACAATTCAACATGGATAAGTACAGATAATCATAGGAAACATCAATACAATCTAATCTAAACATAATTTCACCAATAGAGATCATATTCACAAAGACCCACATCATAGGCCAATTTTGAGAATTTGGGGATCATGGGTTCTTTAAGAATTCCTTTGAAAATTATCTTAAAAACATTAATTCCACATTAATTCATCAATAGAATGATTCAGAAAATCGTTTGACAAGGAACCCATGTTTAGATTGAAAATTGGGAGTTTTTGTCTTTGAATCACTTTTGAAAATCTTTGATAGAACTCCTTGAATGAGAGGTTATTCAAGAATCAAGAGTCACCATACCTTAATTATTGAAGACCCATGAAATTGAAGAAGAAATCAGTTGAAAACCCATCTTCTAGCTTGAGCTTCATCAAGGTCTTCAATGGAGTTTTTTAGAGGGAAGGGTCAATTTGAAGAATGAGGTCTAATTTTAGGATTTGCGGTTTTAACCAACTTAAAATACCCTAAAATAGGTATAATAACCGTTTATAATAATTCCCCAAAGTACCCAAACCACCCCACTTAGTTAGACCTTTTAAACAAGTCAAACTTGAGTTTTATTTTCGCAGATTTCGTCGGGAAACAAGTTCGCGACGCCGAGGTGTTCCCACAAGTTTCTGGAAATTAAATTTTGAGGTAGTAGAGTCCGCGACATGTCCGCAACGCGGACCAAAAGTTTGGCCTATGATGGAGCTAGTTCGCGATGCGGACATTCTCCCTCCATGAGCAATGTCAAGCTGCCTTGGCAACTTGCTTAGCCAAGGTTAGGGTCCTCTAGGAGACCCTTAGGGTGGCCCCCGGGGCGTCGTATCCGAACATTTTGACACTATAAACATTTATTAAGACACTAGGGTCACCTCCACTGATTTTAGACTCCAAACAACACATAAAAACACGAACGACATACTAGAACACACCAATACGTAAAAGATTAGTTTCTGAACGTCTTGGTCGTCCCTTCACGTTTGACTTCCAAACTCTTTAAAACTGACTTACGAGGCTATTCTTCATTATTTTGACAAGTTATTAATGCATAAAACCCATGTGAGGCTCTACTTTATCATACTTTATTTTGAGGGTCGTTACAATATCCCCCACTTAGGAACATTCGTCCTCGAATGACACTTAAAACACTTCTGAGGACTCAATGATCCAACTAGCAGCTCACAATACACAACATACAACATTAACATAAGAGCACACATCAAGGAGGAACATCAACTCCACATAAAAGTCTCAAAACAACTTTGTGCAATTCAAGAAAGTAGCAACATATCTACCAATTCCTTATGCATCAACTTTATTATTTCCCATTTTATTGGAGGAACTCCCTTCTCCAAATCATCACTATGCTTAAAACTCTTTACTTCTCATAAGTATAGGAGGAACTACATTCTCCATATTCAATGAGCATCAACATATATATTAAGCAATCAACAAGACATTTCTTTAACAAAACAACATCAAGCATGCTCATTACAACTCTCATGAAGTCAACATCACACAACATCTATGGGTGCAATTTCAACCATGAGAAATAAAGTTCGTGAAAACTCAAAATACAACTTAAGCATGAATTTTTCACAAAAATATGCACATATAAGGAAATCATGTCATAATCATCATTCTCATTTCAAACACCAAAGAAACACAACGTGCAACTATCTCATTAAAGCACGTTATGCAACTTTATCATAAGAAATCATTTAAGCATGCACTTCAAATCAACTTATGCAACTCAAGCAAGTAGAAACTTTATTCACCGACTCATAATGCATCAATCACATAGGCCTTTCTCATGTTCATAGGAGGAACTACCTTCTCCTAATCGTGACATGATATTTACCCCTTTTAATATCATCATAGGGTCCATTATGCAATGGCTTTCAAGTGCACACATAGACATGATCAACATTTCCACTTATGGGGATCATGGGTTCTTTAAGAATTCCTTTGAAAATTATCTTTAAAATATTAATTCCATATTAATTCATTAATAGAATGATTTAGAAAATCGTTTGACAAGGAACCCATGTTTAGATTGAAAATTGGGAATTTTGGTCTTTGAATCACTTTTGAAAATCTTTGATAGAACTCCTTGAATGAGAGGTTATTCAAGAATCAAGAGTCACCATACCTTAATTATGAAGACCCATGAAATTGAAGAAGAAATCAGTTGAAAACCCATCTTCTAGCTTGAGCTTCATCAAGGTTTTCAATGGAGTTTTTGAGAGGGAAGTGTCAATTTGAAGAATGGGGTCTAATTTTAGGATTTGAGGTTTTAACCAACTTAAAATACCCTAAAATAGGTATAATAACCGTTTATAATAATTTCCCAAAGTACCCAAACCACCCCTCACTTAGTTTGACCTTTTAAACAAGTCAAACTTGAGTTTTATTTTCGCAGATTTCGTCGGGAAACAAGTTCGCGACACGGAGGTGTTCCCAACAAGTTTCTTGAAATTATATTTCGTGGCAGTAGAGTCTGCGACATGTCCGCGACATGAACCAAAACTTTGGCCTATGGGGGAGCTAGTCCGTGATGCGGACATGATCACTCCATGAG
This sequence comes from Solanum gracilifrons, assembly GCA_029582605.1. NCBI lineage: Eukaryota > Viridiplantae > Streptophyta > Magnoliopsida > Solanales > Solanaceae > Solanum > Solanum gracilifrons. The sequence continues at coordinate 6,138 of JAJOOH010012399.1, forward strand.
CAATGTCAAGCTGCCTTGGCAGCTTGCTTGGCCAAGGTTGGGGTCCTCCTCGGGGACCCTTAGGATGGCCCCCGGGGCGTCGTATCCGAAAGTTTTGACCCTAAAAACATTTATTAAGACACTAGGGTCACCTCCACTGATTTTAGACTCCAAACAACAAATAAAAACATGAACAACATACTAGAACACACCAACACGTAAAAGACTAGTTTCTGAACGTCTTGGTCGTCCCTTAACGTTTGACTTCCAAACTCTTTAAAATTGTATTACAAGGCTATTCTTCATTGTTTTGACAAGTTATTAATGCATAAAACTCATGTGAGGCTCTACTTTATCCTACTTTATTTTGAGGGTCGTTACAAAATCATCTCAAGAACTCCTCCAATAACCATCAATGAAAAAACAAACAAAACTTCAACAAAATTCATCAAGAAATCATATACTCTACTTTCAAGAATGTAAATACGCTGAATTTAATCATGATTGGTGTGTGGGTGAATCAACCCAATGCTATGTTATCTCACATACCTCGTAGGGATTTACCCTTGGCCAAATCCGCAAGCGAAATCTCAAGAACGCTATGAAACCTTGGCTTTTCTCTTTTTTCTCCTCTTTTCTGTTCTCTCAAAACGCTAGTGTAATTTGGGATGTGTAAAGTGAACCAAATCAGTTTAGAGCCCAAATAAATTATAAAAAATGAAATAGCTTAATTGGGTAATGAAAAGACCAAAATACCCCTCGTAAATCCAGGTGACTTTCCTTAACTGGACAGCCCAACTTCAAACAGGCATATCTCCCTCATAAAAACTCGAAAATTAGCAAACTTCGTGGCGTTGGAAAGATAATTCAAATACCTTTCATTTGTTATCTTATGGCACACCTAATCATGTTGTACTGAGAGTTATGGTCATTTGAAGTTGACCCAAACTCATACTTAGCATAACTTGGCAAAATTTCCAAATTTAAATCTTTCCAAAAAAAATGTTTCTTTCAAATTCTAGTTCTTTCAAATAGTGAGGTGTTACATTAGGGTCGAAAAACGAGTAAGAAAAAATCAGTCAGAAAATAAGGTACCAGATCTACGTCGCTGACTTGTTCCTAGAGTGAAATTTTCCTCTCCGCGTCGCAGAGAGAACTTGGACTCCACTGTTTCAAAAATTATTTCATGACCAAATATTATAATTCACCTCCGCATCGCGAACTTGTTCCCTAGACAGTGTTTTCAACTGTTTCTCATTATTAACTATCTATAACTCATTTAATCATCACGATATCCTTCCTATCATAAATCATAACCTTAAATTCATAATTCAAATTCAAGGTATAGTTAAGAGTCATGTTTTGAGAGTTCTTCGAGTCAGTTTAAGAAGTCTTTTACAAATATTTTAAACTTGTTTTATGACTTGAGCAATCGAGTTTGAGAAAGAGTAATGTTGAGTTCATTTTCTTTAAAATGACATATGAGAACTAAGTATTCCCAAGAGCAAATGTTTTTACATTTAAGATGAGAGGAAAAATCAATTTACAAAACAGTTTTCATGAGCAATTCTGAGTACCATCTCTTTTAAGAGAAATATTTTTGAATAATATTTTTCAAACCATAGAAAGAGTTATTTTTTTAAAAACATATGAGCTAGTATATTTTGGGAGTAGTATTGAGCACCTATATGGGGGAGAGTTCATACAACTCACAGCCCCCATAAACCATGTAGCCAACGTGGGTAGAAAATGTCATACTATTTAGATGATTCCTTAATGCTTTTTAGCATAGACTAGTGGATCCACTTAGTAGGAGGTTCTATACCCCCGACAAAGTATAGGACAGTTCTAGGAGCGTGGGCTAGACGCTATATAATCACATAGCTCATAGTGATGGTTGTCGGTTAGATAAAATCGCACAGACTTATTTTGTATCATTATGATTAACGTTTCAAGCACACTTCATCTAATTCTAAGTGCAAATGATCGTTAGTCAGTATAAAACCCAACAAAGAGTTGGGGTCAAATCCCACTGGGAGCGGTACGTGTCCAAATTCAATTAGGAAGTAGAAATGTGGTGTAATCAGCTATAGGAATAGAGATTATCGAAAAATACATGAAACAAATTAAAAGGGTTGACACGAATGTCAGATGAGAGGTTTTTTGGTTTGCAATTATCAACTACGAAGCAGTCACAAACAATTTAAAATAATAATAGAGAGAGGAATTTTCGGGATGTGATCAATTATAGGAAAAATTTGTTGTATGTGTAATTGAAACTACTAGTAAACAACTAAAAATCAATGAGTAGGTTAGAGTATAAGGGAGATAGCTTTCTCTCGAACAACTATCCCGAATCAAGTTATTTCTTTCGAACATCAACAAGCATGACAATGAAGAACAATCCACACCTTAATTCATCCACTCATTCAAGCTAGATGGGTAGGATTGGGTTTATGATTCATAATCTCAAGCTAAACCCAACTCAACCCAATACCTAAACATCATTAATCAATAATCTTAGTTCTAAAACCTCTCTCTCTCGAGCAAGATAAGAACACAAAAATATAACTGCATTTGTAACTACAATTCATAAATTGAACCACAATTAATGATTAAACTCACTTTAATTTAGCATTTAAACTAGTAATTACCAATACTCATAAACTAATTCACCATAATCACATGATCACACCCTAAGAATTGGGATTTTAGCTAAACATCATAAAAGAGTAAAAAAAATTAACAAATCAATTAGCCATCAACTGGGTAAGAGTAATTTAGCCTTTACAATGTTCGCAATCAAAGAAAATCAGTAACCCACTTGCAAAATCTTCGAATTGAATCTCCAAAATCCTTCAAGTCAACTAAGAAACTCTGAAAAACATAAGAGAGAAGTATTCTAAACTAACTCAGCCTATGTCAACATATTAAATTAACTCTTCAAAATCTAATTTATAATCGCCAAAAAATAATCCACGAAAGGCCATTACGCAAAGTAAGTCGGGTTCGCCGAACCACCTGGCAAACCGCCCATTGCTCTCTTCAATCGCCTTTTTGACTTGGTATTCAGCATCCTCAGGTCCTGTAACTTTGGGAAATCTTTATTTGCATCGCGGAACTACTGGTGATTTGCTAATTGCCCATTTTTGTCGCCGACTTGGTTTCTTCCCTCAGGGCCGGCACACTGGAACTTTAGGCAGTCAAAATAGCCACTTGGCGATTTGCCAAGTGCTCTTTGCGATCACCAGGCTTGACTATCTTAATTTCTTCAATTTGTTTAGTCCCTTTTTTGCCTTTTAGTTTCTTTTGCTTAGTTCCTTAATTAATATACATAAAAATCAATGCTTTAACATCAATTTATGGCACAAATTAAGCATTTGAGGACACTAAATCTATATAAACAAGACCCCAAATGAGTCGAAATCTCAGACTCATCAACACCCCCAACTTAAACTTTTGATTGTCCTCAAGAAAAACTTAGGATCAGCAGTTCAAAAATGATGCCTCAAACAGTACTGCATAAGACTTAACATGAATGCACACAACAAGGTTCAACTTACTCATGCGATGATTAATTGTGCACTCAAAGATTCAAATTGTAACTCACCATTATCAAAGATACTCAAGTTCACAATACTTGATTCAAGTGCATGTTCAAGCTCAACAAAAGTACTCAAATGCCCTCACAAGAAAGATGATTCCCTATTCACACAAAGTTCTTCAACAATTTATAGTTATGGAACAACATACGACTCTCACACTCACAAAGATGAACACATGCATGACTTCATCCATAGGTTTGCCCTTATTTTCAAAACAACATTTGTTTTAGCTCACTCAAGATCACTAAGGCCTTTTCAAGGCTTGTAACGGGGCTGAGTGTAAATGTATGGTCATTTAAGCTCAATAGATGCCACCTTCATGAAGTGTGGTCTGAACATCACTTTCTTCCTTTTATTTACCATTTCGATAATGCTCATAATTCACCCCCATTATTCAACTTCAAATGCACTAACGGATACCCCATTTCTTTTGCTACTTCCACTACTTTATTTCATAACTTTTTCATTCTTTTTCTTTGCTTTATTTTTTTCTCTTCTTTTATTTTTTTACATAGAGGGGTTCCATTTTTTTTAAACCATTGCTCAAGGGGGAATTTCTCATACTTTTTTATTTTTCTTCTCTTTTCACCACACCCCTAACTTAGGCTTTTGGCCTAAGTTGGCTATTCAAACAAACCACACTTCATGGAAGTTATGGTAAGTGGATAAAAATGGATCACAATTGTTCAAGTTTCTTCCAAGAAAAGGATAAGGCTCAAGATGGTTCAAGCAAGGTTCACACATCTCACAAGGTTGGCCACAAAAGAGGTATATTGCCAAATTGTTTCACTCTTCAAAATTGTTGCCTATGATCATTTCATGTGCTTGCATTACTTAGTCAAACGGATCAACAGGACAAATTCTAGGTGTCATCACCCACAATGTTCAAGGTAATCTCATCACACAAGGCATTAGCACCAATATCAAACAAGACTCCACACTTTCTAGCTAGTGTGCAATGTTCATCACAAGAGACTCATTCGATAGCCGGCTAGTCACAACGAGATGCTAAAAGTTCACGCGTTGTCTATACAACTTCATTTGGCCTCATCATAGCCGCACATTCATTTCGTTCAATTAAGAGCACTATTCAAGTCATCGGTATTGATCATAAATCATACTCAAATTTGCACAAGAACAACCACAATCATACACAATAGAGGTGGCACAAATTTTTAAAATTTTCGAAACCATTTCCATTCAAAACAAGGAGTCACAAGCTCAAGCATCCATAAGACTAAGATCAAAACACAATCAAAACAAATGTATAGATCAACAAAACCCAATGTTCACAAATAAAATATAATCACAAGAGGTAGGTATGGAAATACCTCAGCCCACCCACAAAAGAAAAGTTCTTGTCATCAAATGCAACTAAACAAAAATATTCAATAAAGTAACAGAGAGGGAGGTAAAAATTTCATCCTGCTAGGCTAAGCCTGGGGTGAAGTTTGCATCTCAATCACTCCATTTTTCTGGGCATCAATGCCCGGTATCTCATCAACTGTGGCTCCACTAGAGCCTGCTAGAGAGGTATCTCTCAATGATGTCTGAATGACTGGCTGTACAATCACCTCCTCTAAATCAGGCAGATCATCATAAATGGTCGCCTTTTGAACATGGAGTTGCTCCTCATCCGTCTCAGCCTCTGACTCAGCAACAACTACATCCTTCATAGTGTCATCTCCAGTGGTAGCAAGAGGCATATCAGAACAGGCCGAAACATCTACACCCAGGACATCAGGGACCTCTGCCGACTCAAATAGTGAAGTAAAGTTTATGGACTTCAGATGGTCCACATCTTTCCTCAGCTCGAAAACCTCAGCTTTCAAAGCCCTAACCTCAGTGGTGACCCCCTGCCTTCTCTCACAAACCTCAACTCTCATTGAGATGGCATCAATGGAATCCCTGAGAGGAGTCAACGCAATAGTAATAGGTTTCTCGATCATCCAGGGCACCTCGGCCTCTAACTAGGAAGCCCGAACATCTACAAAATGGGCTAGGTTCCCCATCTTGAGGAGCACAGCTTGAGTAATCAGAGTCATGGAGGCAGTAGTACTTGTAGTAGCTCTATGGGGCTGGGAAGCAGTAGAAGAACTCGAGGCCTGGGTAGGAGCGGAAGTAGATGTACTTGAAGAACCGAAGGCCGGAGTAGGCAAGGCTATCTCAATAGGTAAAGAATCAATATCAACCTCCAGGGATATATACACGGGAGTTTCTCTCCTCTTATTTTCCTTGTTCCATGTGTACTCGGCCTCTATGCACCAGATGTCGGTGGAGGATGTGGGTGTAATCTCAACATCCCTCTTCTCATCATGAGGAAATCCAGCCCGACGACATAACTCTTTAATGAGTACCTGAAATGGAAGGGGCATCTGGCATTATTTGGCCCTCATTGCCATCTCCTACTCTATAATCAACCCCAAGTTCAGACTCTTCATCTCTATGACAGATCCGAGACAGGCCGCCTTTGGGTGGCGAAGAATTGACTCGTTCTGCGATAATATGATAGAGCTGTAAATGAACCCAAGCCAATATTGAGTTGCTATGTTTACATCCTTCTTCTCGATAGGTGCTCTGGCCTCAATCCACATCGGGGTGGTGTCGCAAATGAGGGGAGCTATCCAGCCCTTCAGGTCATCCAGAGTCTGTGAAGTAATCATCATCTGGTACTCGTGCTCAAAACCTACACCCCTATATAACACATCATTGATATCATCGTTGATGCATCTCACCACCATCCCTCGGACCATCACAAACTCTACTAGTCTGAGGGCACTATCCTTCTTTTTTCCCTTTGGTACTTGGTCACTATAAGTCGTATAAAACTCTCGGACCCATGTAGGAATGTATGGGCCAAAGGGCCTAGTGAAGATCTCAAACTTGTGGAATCGGAAAGTGTCCCACACTTTTGGGTACCTGCCTACTATAACATCTGTGGACAACCTCTTTTCTTCTAGATTGGTCCTCAATCCCTCGGCCTTTAGCCGTTTGACTAATCAGGGAGGAGGACCCCTGAACTAGTAGTGCTGGAACCATCATTTGTGACGGAGCTGACAATGTATCTGCAGCATGAGGGGTAGACTCCAGAATCCTAGACGAATCTTGATGAGTCTTTCCACCAATATTTGCTCGCCGGGTCTGTAGTAATTGACCATGCTCAAGCTCGGAGAATGAAACCTAAGAATCAAAGGACTCCCCATCACTATCGGAAGTTGTGCTCCGGTCTCTCAACTACGAGCGCCTTGCCCTTGCCTTTGCCTCTCTTCAGAGGTGCTTTCTTGCTCTTTGTGGTGGAAGCAGCTGCTCCCTCATTTATCACAATACCCCGTGCTCATTTTCTAGGTGGTATGCCACTTTCATCCATATTGGTTCTAGCCAAATTTGTAAAACACATCAAAAAGTGTTAGAAATCATTCAAGAAAATTGCAAAAATCAAGTTGCAGTAAGACTCACCGAACCATTCGGCGAGTTGCTGAGTCGCTTAGGCGAGCCAGATCGGGCTCGCCGAAAGGACCAGCTTGAAAATTTTCTAAAATTAAGGCATGTAGGTGATGGTCAGGGCGCTTTGGCGAATCACCGATGCCAATTGGTGAGCTTAGACTAGCCTGTCGAATATTAAAATATATTTTAAGGGTTAAAGGCACATAATAGGCTATCAAAGGAACCTTTCAATGAGTCGTCGAGTGAACTCGAAGAGCTCAGGCTTCCCACCGAAAATTAAAAAATCATTTAAGCCAAAACAAGAAATTATGGGCAATCAAAGGGGGACGTTAGCGATCCACCGAACCATTCGGTGAGCTCAACGCAGCTCGCCAAACGGCCCAACATGCAAAATTTTAACCCGATTTCCCAATATCAAGCCTCTAGCCCCCTAATTCAAAATAAAAAACATACACTATGCAATTAGTACCAGACCCATATGACCCATGCCTTTGGGGTACTCAGACTTCCCCTGATTTGGCCAATATTTGCCATTTGATGACTTTTGCCCTTAAGAATGACGTCAACCACTCCATTATTGGGCAAATTATGTCATTTAGAACTATTTGAGGTTATTCAGACTTCACCCAACTAGACCCAATACAAAATAACCACAACCCCACAATTTAGAACAAAATTAATCGCACAAAACAAAGGTAATCATATTTTTAAGCATTTAGGCACAAGTTCAAACACAATACGAGCAGTTCGACACATACAACACAATTTAAGCAATTACCCAACACATATCAACACACATTTACCTATTGCATTTGAGTTTAACCACTAAACTAAAGTACGAGGTTTGGAAAATGAACATGTATGCCGAATTGTGAATTTGAAAAGCTAGGCGGCAAAGTAATCCAATTTTGAGCATGAGATCACACATAAAAAGTGAATGAAATAGCAAAAATAAGGAATATCTAAAGTTCAAGTGAGAGTGCACGTGATTAGAAATGAGAGAATATGAAAGATTTTGTAATTTTAAACCGTTTGGCCTTTTAAAACCTTTCAGTTCGCGGCTCTTTCAGCAGAGTAAGTTGTGTACGCCGAACGACTCAGCGATTCACCGAGTGTTAATTTACCTCGCTGATTTTTAAAGGACCTCCAATCAATTTGGGGGTTCAAATGACAATCACAATTGGGCTTGCCGACTTGTTCGGCGAGTAGCCGATTAAGCAATTGGCCTGCCGAGTCTTACAGACTTCCACTTCAAGTTTTTTGGGTTCAACAGCAGTCCAAGTCGGGTTCGCTGACCTCTTCAGTGATTCTTCCACTGGAGTTTTAGCTTGCCAAACTACTTCTTTTCCAACACACTTTACTTTTCAACCTGCACAATCAACACCCGTTATTCAAAATCAAACTTAAAGAATTAAAGACTTGGGTTGCCTCCGAAAAAATGCCTTAGTTAACATCGTGGCATGACAAAAGTACTCATTCAAGCTTCATTTTTGGGGTTTGCCATTGTGTCACTAGGCAACACCCTTGTTGTCTTGGAAATTTCACCCATTTGGGTCTCCAGCTGCTTAATAGAGACCGAGTGAGAGGTCACCATCTGATTGAGAGTCAAGACATCTTCTTTCATTTCTTTTAACACTTTGTCAAACCCTTCAACCTTGTTGAGAATGCATGAGAGCATGTCTTCCGTACGATCACTCTCAGATTCCTTGGGCTTTTGACACTCATGGGGAAGAACATACATATCCTTCTCCCCTTCTCTTTCCTTCCAAGTGGTGTTGCTATTACACCAATCTCTGTCACTGTCTCTCAAGCCATGATCTCTATTGCAACCCTTATTTCCAGACGGTCTTGGATAGTTTGCACGATAACCTCCTCCTTGATTGGCTAGGAAGTTCACTTCCTCATTGTACAATGCTTCCAATTGTACTTCATCGGGGTGTACTCCACCAACACCGACAACATTAAAACTTTTTGAACCCACACCCATGACATTCTTAGCCAAGATATCCAGTTGGGTCATTATTTTTTTCCATGTTTTGGTCTCTCTCTTGATTCTTCTCGATCTGCTCCTTTGACATTCTAAAATTGATAGGAGAGACTTGGTCCTCACGAGTATACCATGCTCTATTGATCTTTGTCATGCAATCAAGGAGTTGGGAAGCTACTTCATAGGGTTGTTGCTTTATACCACCAGGAAAAAATTGATCAGCAACTCCTTTGTTCACCGAGTCGCGGCTCCTATAGAAGTATTGCAGCAACACGTTATTAGGAAGTCCATGAGTTGGGAATTGCAGCACCAACTTCTTAAACCTCAGCCACGTCTCATGGATTGGCTCACCTTCGAAGCATTTGAAACTTTGGATACTATCCCTAAAAGTCATCATCTTCGATGAGGAATAAATCTCACTTAGAACACTGTGATCAGCTCCATCCAAGAAGTGATGGAATACGTAACGACCTGGAAAATGATAGATTGAACTAGAGCCTTAACGTTTGGGTTAGTGTGACTTTAAGTTGAATTCTAGGTTGTTTTAGAACTAAAATGAATAAGGAAGAAGCCTAGGGTTCAAGCAAGGGCCTAAGCTAGACAGAGAGAGTGAAGGAGACCTTGTTCTTTGATGGACCGATTTGGCGATGGGGCTACTTGATCGCCCAAAAGGCTTGGCGAGTCGCCCTTGGGCAATTGGGATCGCCTAGTGGGCTATACCTATGACCTTGCTGCTGGTAATTTAGGTGAGCTAGGTTGGGGCGCGTCCAATGGTCTTTTACATCACCTAATGAGCTGCCCATTTAGAGAGCACACTAGAAAATTGGGTGAGCCAAGGGTCCACTTGGCGAGTGATCGAGTGCCCTTGGCGTGCCAAGTGGTGCAAAGGCGAGGTAAGTCGTGAAGGGTTATTAATTTTAAGTTGAAACTTTGTGGGTCCTTAGTTATTTTCCATAGTTGAGTCAACATTATTTTATTCCTTTCCTAGAATGTATATAACCTTTTTAGACTTGAAATTCCTTCAATGAAGTCACTTTTAAAAACCCAAGAAGAGTCCATCCCTCTCAAATATCTTCTCTCTAGAAACCTCCATTGAAGAACAAAGAAAGAGATCAAGGAAAGCTTGAAAAATGGAGCTATTCAATGCGAATTTGGTAGGATTCTACACCTAAGTTATGGAAGCTTTCATCCTTGGATAGCTATCACCCAAGGAGCCCTTTCAAAAACTTTTTATCTCAATTCTAGAAAACCCAAAAATTTAAGGTTTCAACCTAACCCCATGAATTGCTTTCAATGTTGATTTTAAAGGTTGAATTATGTTTTTCTATGTATGTAAGACTGATATTCTATTATTTTAACTTGAATTGTCCAAGAATCCATGAGCTCCCCCAATCCTAGCTATGATTCTTCTCTACATTATGGATGTTGTTGCAAGTTGATCCAATTGATTGGATGTAAGTTGATTGTGACGTAGTTGCATGGTTTAAGTATAATTCTACATGTATACTTGATTAACCTAAGATTCTAAGGTGAATTGATGAGGCCTAGGGTTATGTCATGCAAGAGGCAAATTGTGTGTTTAGGTGTGACCTTCTAGGAATGATGAATTTCTTGTTGAATCAGTTTGTACCCTTTCAGCGATATTAATCGACCTTGTCGAACCACTTGGCGACACGCCAAGTGGTTACTTACCTCGCCGAGTTTTATAGGACCTCCATTTAATTTTGGGGTCCAAATGGCGGACAAAGTCGAGCTCGCCGATCTGTTCAGCGATCTGCCGACTTGTACATGGGTCTGCCGAGTTTTAAAGACTCCATCTTCATGATTTCTTGTGTCCAACGACGATCCAATTCGTGCTCACCGATATCTTCGGTGAGTTGCTAACTGGATATTTTGCTCGCCAACCTGCACTTTTCAAACACATTCTACACTTCAATCAGCACAATTAACACAAGTTATTTCGAAATTCAAATAAAGTAATAAAAACTTGGGTTCCTCCCAAGAAGCTCCTTAGTTAACTTCGTGGCACGATGCAAGTACCCACTTAAGCTTCATTCTTGGGGTTCGCCATAGTATCACTAGGCAACCCCTTTTCTTATCTTGGGTAGAGACGAGACAACATATGACCCATTTGGGTCTCTAGTAGCTGAATCAACATGGAATAAGAAGCAGTCATATGATTTAGCATCGAGATATTCTCCTTTATCTCTTTTAACATTTTGTCGTGTTCTTCGCCATTGTGATGAATCAGTAAAAGTACCTTTTCTATCTGCCCACCCTCATACTCCTTGGGATTTCTACGCTCGTGAAGGGGAATGTACCTATCTTTCTTTTTGTACAGTATTTCCAATTCCATGATCTTTTTGACCAAGAGATCCAGCTGAGTCAACAGTTTGGCCAAATTATGGTCCTTTTCTTTCTCACTGTTGGTCTTATTCATGTGATCGAGGAGTTGGGATACTATTTCATAGTGTTGTGGTATTAGACCATCCAGAGAAAGTTGGTCAGCCACTCCTCTATTTGCAGGACCAAGACCTCTATAGAAACATTCCAGTAGCATCTTATCTGGGATTTCATGAGATGGGTACTGAAGCAATAGTGTCTTAAACCTCAGCCACAACTCCTGGAGCGTCTCACCTTCCGAGTGCTGGAAGCTTAGGATATTATCCCTGAGAATCATCATTTTCAACGGAGAGTGGTTCACTTAGTTGTCATTGTTTCTTTTGACACTCATTACTTCTGTTTTAAATAGCAACATACAAACCAAACCTAAAAGTAAGTAGATTCAACTATGATAAAAAAGAACAAAATTCAACTTCACCAAAAGAATTTCAGACAACACCAGTCCCCGATAGCGGCGCCATTTTGATTAACCTTTCAAGGACACTTCATCCAATTTTAAGTGTCAACGATTAGTAGTCAGTATAAAATCTAACTAAATGAGTTGGGGTCGAATCTCACAGGGAGGGGTATGTGTTCCAAATTCAAGTGGCAAGTACAAATGTGTTCCAATCAGTCATAGGAATAAAATTTATCGAATAAAGACATCATTCAAATTTAGGGGTGACACGAATGTCAAATGAGGGGTTTTAGTTTTGATTAACATCTACAAACAGTCACATTTAACAAAAATTAACAATAATATGATGGGTTCTTGGAATGTGACCGATTAAAGGCTAATATAGACAAATGGGTAATTGCAAATATTAGTAAATAGCTAGATATTAGTGAGTAAGCTAGGCTATGGTGGAAGTAAACATTCTATTGAACAATTTACCCGGATTCAAGTTCATTTCTCTCGAACAACAACAAGCATGCATAATAAGAACAACCCACACCTTAGTCCATTCACTCTTTCGAGCTGAATGTGTGGGATTGTGTTTAGGATTCACTCTCTTGAGCTGAACCCAGGTCAACCACCACTGACCATCAATCAAAAACCTTATTTCTAAAACCTCTCTCTCTCGCAAGCCAAGAACACTAAGTTAAAACTACATTTGCAACTACAATTCTTAAATTAAACCACAATTAATGATTAAACTCACTTCTAAATAGCATTTAATCAAACATTTAGCAATACCCATAAACTAAATTAGCCCATAATCACATAATCACACCCAAGAATTAGGGTTTTAGCTAGACATCATAAAAAGGTAAAAACCGTTACCAAATTCATTATCTATCAATTGGGTAAGAGTAGATTCGTCCTTAAAATGCTCCAATTCGAAGAATCTCAAAGACCCATTTCCAATTTCTCAAAAGTGAAAAACTTCAATTCTTCAATGTTTAAGAAAAACTAGAGAAAACTTTCTCACCGTTCCAAACTTAAAAATATATTCCAAAATATATGAGCTAAGATACTAAACAAAATGTTCAAAAATGTATTTATAGTCGTCAAAAATGTGCTGCGAAGATTCATTTGGAAAAGTAAGTCAGGCTCGCTGAACCACTCGGCGAGCCGCCCTTTAGCCACTTTCATCGCCCTTTTGTCTTGGAATTTAGCATCCTCAAGGTTCTGTAAATTTGGACGATCTAATACTGCATCGCAGAACTACTTAGCGTTTCGCCGACAGCTCCTTTCTCTTGCGGACTTGTTTTCTTCCCTCAGGGTTTGGCACACTGGAACATTAGGCGATCTAATGAACCACTCGGCAACACACCGATTGCTATTGGCGATCGTTAGGCTCGCCCTTATTTATCTCTTCAGCTTCTTTGTTTCTTTTTGCATGTTAGTGTCCTTGCTTTGTTCATCAATCCATATACCTGAAAATCAAGGGTTTTACATCAGTTATTGGCACAAAATAACCATTTGAGGACACTACTTCTATATAAACAAAGCCCTAAATGAGTCCAAATCTCGGACTCATCAATAGCCCCCCAAACAAACACTTCAGTTGTAGGAGCTGAAGCATGGTGCTTGTGATATGAAAAACAATGTTTCCTTCAGCTGGAGGTAAACGAATGGCTCCAACACCACCCGCTTGGATTGGGCCATTGACGTTTCGGTCATTGACATCATTAAGGCTCCGAACATCATCTTGGTGACCCACTTGGCTACTATTACTTCCGTTAAGGCTCATCTTCTCCGTTGTTTTAACACAAGCAACACAAAACCAAAAACAAAAATAAGTAGATTCAACTATAAATAAATAAATTACAATTCAACTTCTCTAAAAGAATTTTAAACAACACCACTCCCTGGCAGCGGCGCCATTTTGATTAACGTTTCAAGCACACTTCATCCAAATATAAGTTCAAACAACTGTTAGTCCGTATAAAACTCAACAAGGAGTTGGGGTCAAATCCCACAGGGAGCAGTACGTGTTCAAATTCAATTAGGAAGTACAAGCGTGTTCTAATGAGCTATAGGAATAGAGATTATCCAAAAAGACTTGAAACAAATTAAAAGGGTTGACACGAATGTCAGATGGGAGGTTTTTTGGTTTGCAATTATCAACTACAAAGCAGTCACAAACAATTTGAAATAACAATACGGAGAGGAATTCTCAGGATGTGATCGATTATAGGCAAATTTGTTATATGGGTAATTGGAACTACTAGTAAACAACTAAATATCAGTGAGTAGGCTATACTATAAGGGAGATAGCATTCTCTCGAACAACTATAGCGAATCAGGTGATTTCTTTCAAACATCAACAAGCATGACAATGAAGAATATCTCACACCTTAATTCATCCACTCTTTATAGCTAGATGGATAGGATTGGGTTTAGGATTCACTCTGTCGAGCTGAACCCAACTCAACCCAATACCTACAAATCATTAATCAATAATTTTAGTTCTAAAACCTCTCTCTCAAGCAAACCAAGAACACAAAAATAGAACTGCATTTGCAACTACAATTCATAAATTGAACCACAATTAATGATTAAACTAACTTCAATTTAGAATTTGAACTAGTAACTAACAATACCTATAAACTAATTCAACCCATAATCACATGATCACACCCCAAGAATTGGGGTTTTAGCCAAACATCAAAAAGAATAAAAATGATTACCAAATTGATTAGCCATCAATTAGGTAAGAGTAATTTAGCCTTTACAATGCTCGAAATTTAAAAAAATCAGTAACCAATTTGCAAAATCTCTGAATTGAATCTCCAAAATCCTTCAAGTCTACTAAGAAACTCTGAAAAACTTAAGAGAGAAGTATTCTAAACCAATTCAGCATAAGTCAACATATTAAATTAACTCTTCAAATCTAATTTATAATCGCCAAAAATAAGCCACAAAGGGCCATTAGGCAAAGTAAGTCGAGTTCACCGAAACACTCGGCGAACCGCCCATTGCTCTCTTCTATAGTCTTTTTGACTTGGCATTCAGCATCCTCAAGTCCTGTAACTTTGGGCGATCACTATTTGCATCACGGAACCGCTCAGCGATTCGCTGACTACCCCTTTTTGTCGCCGACTTGGTTTCTTCCCTCATCACTGGCACACTGGAACATTGGCGGTCAAATTAGCCACATGGCGATTCGCCATGTGCTCTTGGCGATCACTAGGCTTGCCTTTCTTCATATCTGCTGTTTGTTTAGTCCCTTTTTGCCTGTTAGTGTCTTCGCTTTGTTATTCAATCCATATACCTAAATATCAAGGCTTTAACATTAGTTTATGGCACAAATTAAGCATTTGAGGACACAAAATCTATATAAACAAGCCCCTGAATGAGTCCAAATCTCTTGCTCATCACATTATATATTCAAACTGAGTTATATTGTATTTTGAAATGCATTGAGTTTCTGTCTACTGTTTTAAAAGTTTTTCTTTATGTTGCATCTTTATCACTGCTTTATATCGAAATGAGTTGAGTTGAGTTGAGACGAGGTAAGTTGTTTCTTTATTTCTAGTTCAAGCTTATGTCTTGTTTTAGATTTCCCCTTACATGCTCGTACATTCCATGTACTGACATCATTTGGCCTACATCTTTTATGATGCAGATACATGTAACCAGGATCAACATCTCGCGCTTCGTTGATCTAGTCGAGTTCCAGAGTCATTTGGTGAGCTTGCTTGGTTCCAAAGAACCCTTATATTATGTTTTGTTATTAAGTTTTGTTAGGATGATAGTGGGTCTTGTCCCGACATCCCTCATAGTATTTAGAGGCTTCATAGATAGATAGACATAG
Source organism: Solanum gracilifrons (assembly GCA_029582605.1). Lineage (NCBI taxonomy): Eukaryota > Viridiplantae > Streptophyta > Magnoliopsida > Solanales > Solanaceae > Solanum > Solanum gracilifrons. The sequence goes on from JAJOOH010012399.1 coordinate 21,800, forward strand.
TTCATGAGTCTTGTTCATTTCATTTTTTGATGTCTGAGACTTGAGTTTCCATTTTGACTAGTTGAATATTTATTTCTAAAACATTCTGAGTTTATCTATTGAGACAATTCCGTTAAGATTGTATTTCAGTACATTATATGTTGAGTAAAGTTTTCCGCTAAGAGTTAAGGCAGGCCACGGGTTCGCTTGGGGCCAGTAATGGTTCTCGATTTCCAGTCTTGTCCAAGATGTAGGCTCGGGGTGTGATAATGGTGACATTGTACACTGCTCGTCCAACTCCCTACAACGGTTTACATAAAGGTTTCACAAAAAAAATCTTCTAGAAGACATATCATTAATATATGCATGGGCTAACACACACACGAAAAACTCATAAAATCATGTATTTTTTTTGTAAATTAGCACCTAAATGTCCAAAATGATGAAACTGTATGCACTGCTCCCCAACTCCCTACGGAAGGATCCATAAAAGTTTCACAAAGAAATCATCCAGAATCCATATCACCAAAATATTTATGGGTTAAAACACGTGAAAAATAATTATTTTTTTTGCCTAATTCTTGTAAATTTGCCCCAAAATACCCAAAAATATTATGCAACTTTTGATGAACGCAACACCATGGCAACTTAATTATTCTAGGTGTAATCATGTATTATAACCAATTATTAAGAACCTTTTAAAATTAAACAACATGTATATATACCATCAATTAATAATTAATATGATTGCATACACTTTATTATGGTTTGACTAATAATTTGTTTACCCAAATTTCTAAAAGGTTGAAAGTATTTAAAGTATTTCATTTTTTTTAAATGTGGGCTTTCTAAATTAATATTTTTTATGGTAAATACTTTCAACCTTTCAGAAATTTAGCATATATATATATATATATATATATATATATAT